>KV428370.1:0-16184 GCA_001632355.1 Sistotremastrum suecicum HHB10207 ss-3 | reverse complement strand
TAACCATGTGGAGAACACCCAGAATAAAGTTTAAATAAGGAAATTAATCAGATATACACAGCCAGGTATGTAGGCTACAGTAGGCAGATGATTCCAGTAGTACCACAGTGTTAGGAATACTCCTGTAGTATTGTAATGCTCTTAGTAATTTATTAAGTCAAATATACAGTATATACAGTATATATATGGATATATATATGTTATATACCCTATACTGTATCAAATACAAAAATTTGTATATGGATACGGATACAGTGGAGCCCTAGTCTGGATGCTGATGCTCCCATGTACACTTTGTAAAGTATCAATATGGTGTATCCCCTAGTGTCTTAGTAGCGTATATTGCTTTCTGTCACATCGCTTTATTGATATAAATGTATTTGCCAAACTATCCATCTCTATCTCCGAGACCTCCGAGACGCGAGTATACTCGTTCCGGTGCTGATATAAGTTTGGCTGTGACTCAAGTGAGAGTCGATAGCTACGGAGTGAGACTCGTTACGAAGTGAGAGTGAGACTCAATCTCACTCCGAGATTGTCAGTGAGAGTCGCCCGGCCCGAATCTCACTCATACCTCTTTCGTTCATCCTCACTTGGGACGCGACGATCGAGGAGGAGATCTAGATGGGGTTCATCCGGATTCCGTCGCTGACGCATTCGGCAATCCCGAACGGATAGGATCATCCGAGATCACCGAGTCTCGTGGACATTCTTCAAGCTCAGCCTCAAGCAAGGCCTCAAGTCTATACCTTGGTCTATACATCAAGTATTCTGCCATTAGTAGGCCCATTACTGTTATACTTTACGATCTCGACGGGTACGGATACTATATAAAGGAACGAAGGTAGTTATTGCATGACCTCCGCACAGTGAATCATCATAATTTCATAAAATGCTTGCATAAATGTCGCCATCGGGTTGAAGTCTGGATCGCATGGATGAGCAAGATAATCCGGGATGCTTTCCTCGTAGGCTATATTCATTCGGAAGAAGCAGAAGAGGGTGTCTCTGAAGCATAATTAGTATCATGGATGGTGAAATCAACCGAGAGAAAAGCACCTTCGGATGGAGAATTGATACTAGTAATTGTAAGACACCAAGAATCAGAGACGGAAATTATTGTATGATGAAAAGTCTAAGACAAGGCGAATGAGGGGACATTCATCGGATCGTGCGTAAGCAAGACGCATGTCTCCCATGTTTCAGAAAGAGCGTGATCAAGAGAGTCGGGACACTTTGACTCAATATCTGTCAATTGCGGCGCGAGAATAAAACTGATCCAGATCGGAAGGAATCTCTCAAGAATCTGTTGGGAATCTTCCGGGTCCAAAAATCTAGTTGACGGCTTCATAAAGCTCAATCCCAGGAAACTTCTCCTCCATCTGCTCGAGAATCCACCAATAAGGCGTAACATACGAAACACTAGCTTCGTCCTCTTCTAGGGAACCCGAAGCACCAGTCACCATCCCCACGACCCTCCCCTCCCTATCAAGGACTATCGACCCCGAATCTCCAGCTTCAGAAAACGTGCGCGTGTTGTCATGAGGTAACACAGCGAATTCCAAAGCCTTTCGAGATGGAGCGACGTTGGATGTGGATGTGGATCCGGCGGAAGAGCGTGAATAGGTGAAAGATTCAAGACCATTGAGAGCACCGATAGTCGTTCCTGTCCCTAAGCCGTTCTTTACGACTAAGATACATTTATTGCCGTGCGCGTCGAGGTGGTGGGGGTTGTTCAGCTCGTCGGCTCGGAGAAAGTTGAAGGCCTGGAGAAGACCGTCTTGTGGGTATTTGTATGATTTCCGGTCTTGGGGGTGAGGGAATAGGGTGTTGGCATATTGTGTGGGGGAGATGTTGCCGCCTGCATAAAGCGAAAGGTAGCAGTCAGCCAGCGTCTAAGGATGAACATAAAGAAGAAGGTTGATGCGGAACACGATGCGAGATGATGAAAGAGGAGTGAAGGAAGAAATCAAGGAAGAGCGTACCTATCCAGACTTTATTACCCGTAAACGTCTTCCAATCAATCTTATCCTTGTACAATTCGATAAGAGCCCAATCATTCGGAAACTGGTAAGGTTCGACCGAGTCTTCGATGCTCTCCGAGCGTAGTACAAAGCCGATAACGCGTTGATCGAGTGTGGTGAAGTTCTCGGTTATGTCGGCGTGCAGCGCTTTCACCCTACGAATCTCCTTGACAGCTTTCTTGATCGAATCAAGGTACTCTTTTCGTTTATCAACCACCTCTTCATCTTCCCCTTCCTTAGCTTCTCCAAGTCTAACGACGGCATCGTTCCAAGCGTCGATATTATAAAGGTGCTCGCCGACAGTAGATAACATAGCCGAAACGGCGTTGTCAAAGCCCCAGAATCCTGGCGCGACGATCTCTTCGCGACGCTGGCAATTCGTCCCAGCAATACTAGCGTTGGAGTAGAGCGGAGGAGGTCGAGCAACGTGAGCGCATGTGAGGAGTGCGATACGATCATCATCTCCCGGAAGACGGAAGTAGAATGCACCTGTCCCTTCGCAGAATGGATTCGTGCGACTCGCGATGGAGAGACCGAGAGTTGGTGTGAAAGGTTTGCGTAAGTGGGGGACGTTATTGATGAGAGGGTGGAATGAGAGGAGCTTTGGAGGGGAACCGGAACTGGACCCGGAACTGGATGAACGTGTCATGAGGGATTCGATGAATGCGACTTCGATTTCGGGGAATCCGGACTCGGCGAGAATTTTCTTGACGAGCGCAGCACTGTCGATAGCAGCGTCGTAAGAGAGAGAAGAGGGGATCACACCGACGCATATGATGAGAGGGCAGAATGACTTGGGATCCCCAGCATTGGCGTAGGCGAAGGCATTGACGGACGTCCACAATATACCGTGCGATTCGAGCTCATCGCAGATGCTTGTACCGATCGAAATCCAAGTAGATTGGATAGGATGATCGTACACTGGTCGAGGTTCGCGAATGAGACGTTCGCCTAGAGGGCCGTGGGTGGGCCATTGAGAACCGGATTTGTAGATGCATGGAGTGCGATAAGGGAAGAAGTCGCTGTGGGGGAAGGGATATTTGTCGGTCAGAGGGGGTGTGTTGGGAGGGACATCGTTTGCAGATGATGTTTCGGCGGCTTTGTCGATGGGTCGTTCGCCAGACCACCAGGAAGAGGAGGACAGGTAAGTGTTGGGACCTTCTTCATGCTTTCCAGCATTTAAGCACGCATCGATGAACCCTTCGCTGAGCTGAAGTTCAGCAGGAATATACACTATCGACGAGGAGAAAAAATGAGAAGCAAATCAAGAGGGGAGCAGACCAGAAGCTCTTGGAGCTCACTTATAAATTAACAAATAAACGTTAAACGGCCATTTACTCCTATTCAGAGAACCGACCAGACAGACTTGAGACAATGTCGACGGTGGCTCGCCGAAGAGAGAACGCACATCCGAATTCCGCTCCGACCGTCGTTGATGGATTTCTTCTCGTCAACGTACAACGCCCTACGTGGGCCTCAAGGCGCCCCACAATCAGCCACAGATGCAATTGGAAAGCTCTCAGACCGTCTATCCCAATCAACTCTTCTCTCCGACCGACGTGCATCCGTTCTCTCGCTCAAAGGTCTCGTACGAGATTGGAAGACAGAAGTTGGCGATGTGGCTTTACCAGGACTCATCGAGGTCTTGCTGAACGACTGTGAAGTCGACGCTGATATTGGAAAGGCGTGCTTGGAGACTATTACTGCCCTGTGCGAGATTGGCGGGGAGGGTGATTTGCACGGTGGCGTTGGTGTACCTGCTTCTGTGGTGACGAGAGCGAATGCGAGGGACAGTGGATGGCGACATATGGATTATTTCCTGGCGAACGAAACGGCGACTCACAAGCTATTATTCCTCCTTTCCGACGAGGCGTTTTACACGAGATTCTGCAGTCTGCAGCTCCTCGCATTACTCCTTCAACACCGGCGTACCGTCGTCCAGAAATATTTCATCTCTTCTCCAAATGGAATCGGAACGAGTGGGATATTGGCCATCCTAAACGACAAGAAAGAAATTCTACGAAATGGTACGTGAAGTTGTCTAGCGAGGGACCTGGCTCATAATGACGAATTTGGATAGAGGGTCTCGTAACACTTCAAGCTCTCACGAATCAAAACGTGGAAATCCAAAAGATCCTCGCATTCGGCGGCGCATTCGACTCCCTCCTCAACATCATCACCGCAGAAGGTGGCGTCGAAGGTGGCGTCGTAGTCCAAGACGCGCTCCAATGCCTCGACATGCTCCTCCGTCTTAACGTCTCAAATCAAGTAAGCTTCTCCTTCCACATCACACAATAATCTTAATTCAACCTAACCTTCCCAGACCTACTTCCGCGAAACTCACCTCCCATCTCTCCCTCCCCTCCTCATATTCCCTTCAACCCTAACACTCACATCGGACTACGCAACTCCCCAAGAATTCGCCCTCCAATTCTGGAACGAGCAGAAGTCTATCAATGTCGGACTCATAGTTGGTATTCTTGGCCTCTTCTCGAGAGGAGCAAAAGAAGGGGATAATATCGGAAGCGCGGTGCAGAGATGTCTGATCGAGTTGGCTTTGGCGAGTAATTGTCCGACGGCCGTGAAAGTCAAGGTAGCTTTGTTCATGCATCTTTCTTTCACGATGGTGCTGATGCCGATTGACAGGCTCTACAAGGTCTCCCGACAACTGCGTCAGCACAACTAGCTACATTGGTCATCACACCATACGCCCCTGTCCCAGAATCCAACGGAGACGAATGGGATAGGCTGGACCACACTAGTGCATTATCCGCCGTCGTTGATCTGGCTTTAGAAGGTATGACGAACGCTTTAGCCTGTTCGTATCCAGTTTCTGATATTCATATACGAATAGGCGAATACGGCGGTATTGGTCAGGTACCTGATAGCAGACCAAAGGTGGCGCTGGAGCTACGCGCAGCAGCAGCGGCGACATTCGAGGTCTGTCTCGTGCTCTTCGTCATCCTTCATTGTCTGACCCTCGCTTATTGTAGAATTTTGTACGACGAGAAGATATCCGCGACGCAGTCCTCCGCGGGATGTCTCCAACTGATCCCGGTATGCCACCCCCCTCTTCTCCTCTCTTATCCTCACTAACACGTCTCTCCTTCGAATAAAGATACCCGACCACCCCGCGCATCCGTTCAAATCCTCTCAAGTCTAACAACACCCCCACCTCAACCGATAACCCTCACCGCATCTCTCAAAATCCTCTTCAGCTCTTTCCTCTTCTCAAGCCTCCTCCGTACCGAACCTTCCTCATCCGCCAAATCACTCGCTCGTCGAATATTACCTTTCGCCGATCGACCAAGTTTGAGTGCGGAGGGTGAAGAGAAGATGAGCAGAAGCTTCTTCGTTCCGGCAGATAGTCCTACGGTCCCGCCTTCGCATGGTGCCGGAGCCGGAGGCGACGCAGGCGACGGATTAGGAGAAGGGGCGGGTGCAGATCGAGGCGATGACGATGGAGATGATCAAACACTCCTTCAAATCCTCATCGAACATCTCTCCCTCTCATTCCTCTACCGCTCAAAATCATGGGAAGGCACCTCTATGCCATCTCCCTCTCTCGGATCTAGCGAAGCGCAAGACGAACGAGATTGGGTACGTCCTAGTCTTCAGTCTTCGTACGTTGAACTGGGACTGATGAGAGGATAGGATCGATTGATCTCTGGATATCTGATATTACTCATTCAATGGATGTGGGATGATTCCGCAAGCGTGAAAGAGTTCTTGGATAATGGCGGTCTGGCAACTGTGCGTCTTCGCCTCCTGCTTATCTTGTCGTCTATTCGTACTGATGAACCGGGTAGTTAACGGAACCGATTAATCAGCCTACGGGCGTCGATCCGATCGTTAAAGGATTATGTACGGGTCTTTTGGGCGTGTGTTATGAATATTGTCGTTTGCCGGGACAAGTAACCAGGTTAGACTCCTCTCCTTCTCCCCCCTCCTCTTCCTCCTTCCCTCCTTCGTTGTGTCCAATGAATCTGACAGTGTTGCAGAACATCAATATACCAAATAATCCAACGCCTAGGCTCCGACTCCCTCCGCTCCTCACTCCTCCCCTTGCGGGATGATACTCGCTTCCGCGACATCTCACCTGAGTCGATCGTGTTGGATGCGCCGAAGACGTCTTTCGCTACGCCTTTTAGTGGATTGTCCACTTCGACAAATGTAAAAGAGGGAGAGGGGAAGGAGGGGGAAGGGGATGTGTGGTTTGATTGGAGCTTTTGTGAATTTTGGAAGATGAATTTCTGTACGTTCGCTTCTTATTCTTCCCCTCTCTTTCCGGGTCGTTTCAGTTCTTCATTTTTCATCCTTCCTTCATCCTTTTCGTCTTCGTTTCTGTCCTTCGTTCGTCTCCTTCCCCTTTGTGACCTTCCGCTACGTCCTTTCCACTTCTTCGACCCTGCTTTATCATCACATTTCTTCCACTTCCTGTTACGCTCCTCATCATGGGCCTCTCGCTTCTTAGTCTTCGTTCTTCGTTCTTCGCGGACTTACGTCCTCCATTCCCTTCTTCATCCTTTGCCTTTCCTCTCCCGTCTTCCGCTCACGAGCCTCTTCTTCCTCCTTTCCCCCTCCGCCCACATTCCTCCCCTTGTCGTTCTTTACTTTTCGTTCTTCGTCCTACTCTTTCGTTCTGTATCGAGAATAAGCCACGCCGATGCTGATGCACCACCACAGACGCAGTCCAAAGAGCCCTCTCCCGCGATCCCGATACAATCTCCCATCCTCCCGGTACGTTCCCTTTCCCTTCTCCTCCCCCTCCCTCCTCCTTTCTCCCCCTCCTTCTCCCCTCCTCTCTCCGCGTTCCCAGTAGCTCACAATGATGCGATACAGGTCCAGAATCGAGCGAGATGAACGCACTCGTCGAATCGTTAAGAGATATCATCGAGAAGCAGAATGCTGAGATTGGGGGTTTGAATGAGAGGTTGGGGGATGTGCAGAAGCGGCATGCTGAAGAGGTCCGTTCTTTCTTCTTTTATTCCTCCCTCCCTCTCCGATCTTCATCCTCTCCGTTATTCGTTTGCCCACCGCCACCCTCTATGCGATCGCGAACGATACTGACTTATGTGATGATAGATCGACACCCTCCAAACACGCATATCAACCCTCTCATCCTCCCTCTCATCCTCAACAGAGAAACAAAAAGAGATGGAGAAAGAACAAGAAGATCTCCTTGTATTCTTAGAGGAGATAAGTGGGAAGAGGAAGAGGGATAAGAGGAGACTTAGGGAGTTAGGAGAAGATGTTTCGGAGGATGAGGAAGAGGAGGGGGAAGAGGAGGAAGAGTAGCGTTACTGGCGTTGTAGTAATGTGTGCGGGGATGTCCAGTCTCGTTTCAATTTCGACTTATTTCGACTCGTTTCGACTTGAGTGTTCGGAAGTCATTGATAAGGCGTAGCGTAGCGATTCTTTTCGTATCTGACGGACTATTTGATTACGAGGTTTACTAATGTTATAATGACATCGCCTATTCCTTTTCGATGGGTGTACATCCAGATCACGTTGCTACGAAATCCCTCGCGTTTCAGCTCGTCTGCATCCGCCGCGATCGAACCCAATCGAGAATACCATTTCAGACCGCCCCAGCCACCTACTCCAACGTCGACGTTGTCGTCTATGGAGAAAGAAGAGGCTCCAATCCAAGCTTATACAGCTCATTCGAATTATGAAACAGTGCGTTTTCGACGAATTCACAAGCTTCGCTTTCGGTGATGTCGCCTCCGTGGACGCTTTCGCTTAATACCTACATCCAATACAATAAGATGGTTGAAGAAAGATGTGAGGGTGGAAGGAGAACATACGGCGAAGAGTGCTTGACGTGCTTGGATTGATCCGAGGTAGAACGTCTCAGGCCACCAATGTCCGTCCGCTAATCACAATCAGCACTCATCCAAGCTTCAATCGCAAAGGGAAGAAATAGACGCACTACTCCAAAGAATCTTATTCCCAGGACACATCTCCAACATCTCCCTAACAACCCCTTCCTGTCCCCCCCTACTCACCATCGGAAATATCTCTCCAAAATCAAGATAACAATTTTTATATATCCCCGTTAGATATCCTGCTTCTTTCGTGAATGGATACGAGGAGTGGAGGAGGACGATGGGTGTGGAGGAGTAGGTGCGGATTAGGGGTTGGAGGTGGGAGGGTGTGGAGAGGGGGAGGGAGATATCGGAGTCGCCTAGGCCTGTGTGGAATTGAACTACCTCCGCGTCAGTTTCGATACTCGTGAATGGAGAAGCGGAGGGAAATACCTGGTAAAGCATATTTCCCCGCAATCTGACACGTAACACACACAATCCAATCATTAAACACCTTCTCCTCAATCCTCACCTTCCCCTCCTCTTTCGCCTGTTTGATGGATGAAGCGAATGATGTCGCTAGTTCGGAGGGGGGTTGGGAGAGAGATACGGAGAGGCCTGTTCGGTAGCAGATTATTGATTTGAAGGCTACGATTTGAGGATCTGTGTGTGCGTTTTCGATAGCTTGTCGGAATCTCTTCTCGAATATCTCGAATGATATCTCGCTCTCCTTGGACAAGGCAACGATCAATTCCTACCCACATCAACGTCAATCTCAATTCACAGATTCGGATGAAAGAAGGACGGACCTGAGCAACGACTTCAACCCTCAATATCCTCTTCGTCTTACTCTTCATATACGGGTCATGTTCCTCAAAACTCCAACAGTTCTCCTCGATCCCCATAAGGAGATCATCCAATAAAAGACACTGAATCCCCACATTCCCAAAATCAAAACACCTCCTCACAATACTCTCATACTCAGCCTTGCCCCTCCATTCTTTCACCGCATCCCACATCCCTCTTCCCCCCTCTTCTCGAATTTGATCAAGAACGTCGGGAGGTATATCGTATAGAGGAACAAGTTGCTTCGCAGCCCGCTTGAGAGAGATAGTATTGACCAAATCCTTCTGAGCGAGTCCTTCAGCTTCACCTGCTAGACCTTCGAGAGGGAATGCGTTCGAGAGGGCTTTGGAGGGTTTTAGGAGGTTATGTGCGTGGTTGTCTATTGCGGGGTATGTAAAGGCTGTTTTGTAGAGTTTTGGAAGGCCTTTATCCGCGTTTGATGAAGTGGGAGTCGTCATCGCTGTTTCGTCGACGTCGTAGACTGGTAGTCGCTGGGGTGATCTTGGTTGTGGTTGTGAGATGAGTTATTACGACGAGAGAGAATCGCACGCCTACGATAAACGATAAAGCCTTGGATAAAGCAGCGCCAAAAATAAAGACATGAACAAAGATATCGATATTGTAATGACTCTCACCGATAGCAGATTACCAGATCACCCGCCAAGCCAAGGTAATCGCACCCAGTCAAACCAAGAAATAATCGATAGCATTAATTTCGATAGCGTGTGATCGACAGGCGCCCGACAGGAATTCAGCAGGAATATTCATTGCCGAGAATGCCGAAGATGCCGACAGGTACGGCTTTCTGCTGTTGCGATGCCGGGCCCTAGATCTTTCTGCTATATCGTGCCGACGCGTGGCCGAGGGATCGAGCTATCTAAATTTTTTAAAATTTAAAATACTAAACGCAAATCTCCTCGTGAAACAGGCACAAGTTTCTGATAAGATCAGGTACGCAGTATGATCTATGATACCTAGATATTCTCAGCAGGAACTTCTGCTTTGTCTCTAATATCAAATTTGACACCAAAGTCAGATCGGCTGTACTCTTACGAGCACATCGAATGAGCTATCGATTTATCTGAATCTATAACTATTGTGATTCTCATTCTACTTTGATTACTTTTATTCCTAAGAGCTGCTTGACGCCCATGATTCTACCAACTATCGCATCCATTACCACTTCCCACCGACGACTCTGTCAACCCTCACTCTAAACCGCAAAAAACTCCTCTAGAATCTAGAATCGATCAACCAATTCATTAAGCGACAATTTCTCAAGTCTCTCCGCCCGAAACTACACCAACATCAATATAATTCGCACACAGGAGAGGGAGAAACGACTCACGCGAGTAACAGCCGCATAAGATCTAACCAACTCCTCACCCAACATCCCACCCAATTCCCGATCCTCCTCGAGAGCTTTCAACGCTTCGGAGAACGACGTAGGTAGTTTTTGGACGATGCCCATTTTTTGACGGGTCGTTTCGGGGAGGGAGGATGCTTGTCCGAGGGACTCTTCCATCAATTGCGACGAGGGAGGCGAAGGAGCGGCAGTGGAGGAGGAAGAGGAGGGAGAAGAAGGATTTATGGAGAGGGATTGAGAGGAGGTGGAGGAGGATTGGGAAGAGAGGAGGGATTTGATACCTAGTATACCGGATGCGAGGAGCGATGCGAGTGCGAGGTAGGGATTGCCTGTTCCGTCTGAACATTTAACTTCCAAGTTCCACCCCCCACCTCCTGCACCAGCAGCACCGGTGACATTAATCGTCCCACCATCCCCTCCATCCTCATAAGTCGTCGTAGCAGTCGTCGTCGCAGTCGAAGAAGAACCCGAAGTCCCCGAAGAAGGCTGGAAGGACGAAGGGTTCGAAGGACGCGGAGGACTCCCACACAATCGAACAGGACATTCCTTGTTATCCCTCCCCCAACAAACCCAAGTTCCTCCACTCCAAATCCCATCTTTAACCCTCTCATAACTCTGCGGTGCACCTAGGGTGAACGCACAACTTGCCGGTAAATGATCTAGAATTCCTTGGAGGAAAGACGCCTCGAGAGAAGAGAGGGAGTACGGATTCGAGGGGGTGGGAAGTGTTAGGGAGGAGGGGAGAGGAGAGGAGGGGGTGGGGGAGAGTGATATGTGGACGTGTGCTGCTGAGCCGGCTGTTCATACGAGTACGCGTTAGATCGGTTGAATGAGAAGCGAAGGGGAGGGGACGTACGTGCTGAATCGAATACACGTGGGGCGAGTGTAGCTCGTAATCCATATCTCTGCGCAACATCATACATAACCTCCCTCGTCATCACTACACAATCAACAGCCTGCACAGGCCTAAGCGGAGCAGTCACAATCTCAAACTACCCCATCCTCGTTAGAAACGCAATAAAGAGAGGGAAGAAGGGGACGTACCTGTCCTGGAGCAGCTTCCGCATGCCAATAAAGCACCTCCACCCCCATCTTTAACAAACACTCACATATCTCCTCCATCACCGCCAACTCCAACGTCCCACTTCTTGCCGCTTTTGACTCGTTCCATCCGTATGGATTGACGGGCAACGGTGCCCCCGTGGGGGAGGTTTCGGAAGAGGACAGTGTGAGGATGAATTCAGTTTCGAAACCTGCCAGGAATTGGATTCCGAGCTCTTCCTTCGCAGTTCTATCCATATCGTCGTCGTCATTAGCAGTTTTGAGTGAGGATGGAGAAGACCGACCGGACGATTCGATCCAAAACCCCCCTCGCACAGTTAACATTCGCCCTCCTCTCTCCATTATTTGAAATTCCCTTATCCTCAAACCACCCAAAAACACTCGCATACGCCCCCTCATTAACCAACTCCTCACCCCTCTTCCTCAATCCCAGAGGATTCCAACCCCTCACACTCATAAGATCAGGAACGAGCCATATCTCCCCTCTCGGACCTATCCCTGCTTCAGGTGGATTATAAAGTCCTTCGACGAGGTAAAAAGCCACTGGATTAATAGCTAGCTTCCCGCCTTTGATCTTCGTTATGTCAATGACATGCTGCTCGGTCGAAGGAGGAGGGTTGGAGGAGGAGGGGACGGAGAGAGAAGAGAGGAATTGGGAGATCGGTATGACGCGGTATGAAGTGTCGTTTGAATAGGGGACGTAGTAGATTACAATCCATTTCGTACTCGTGGGGAGTGAGAGCGCTTTAAGGAGCTGCGCGTGACTCGGTGACGATGACATGCTGAATATTGCTAGTGAAGACGGTCAAGACGGTCAAGAGTCTGAAGACGAATGAGGCCTGACTCGGATGAGTGAACAGCGACGTCGGCGCTTTCGCTTTATATATCGATAGCGGGCATCACAGGCCTCCGAACCGGTCTCGCGACCTTATATACGCCTTCTAGTAATTGTCGCAAGTGTAATCTTCTGGAAGCTCGCAGGAAATGGGCGCAGGCGTGCCAAAGATGTCGGAAGAGTTAGCAAGCCGAATAACCCGAATAACCCGAATAGCTTGGCTTTCACCGGCATCTCTGATTTTCTAGACTTTCAGTTCCGAATCTCGTATCTTATCGATCTGAATATCGAACGTTGAGCGCCTGGAACACCTGAATTTTTATCCAGGTCCGGTCCAGGTCAAGAATACATGTACAGTCAAAGATCAAATTTCTGAGCGAATCACTAGTACATCTGCGATCAAAAACCAAAAACCGGCGCGGGAAGCCTAACCTGAAATATTACGTAATCCATCCGTCCATCCACGTCGCGCAGCGCTCACTTCGCGTCGACCTCGAGCTCGAGCTCGCCCTCCGACCGATCCATCGAACGAACCAAAAAGAACGCGACGCGATGGTACGCCCCTCCCCTCCCCACCACACAGCACATCCCCCCCACTGACCAACCAAAAAACCTAGTCAAATCTAACGCTCTACAACGTCCAAGCTCTCATCATCCTCGACTCCGAAGGCCACCGCATCCTCTCAAAGTACTACTCCCCCAAATACCCCAACGCCCTCTCCCCACCCTCTCACACCCCCCAAACTCTCAAAGACCAAAAAAGCCTCGAAAAATCCCTCTTCGAAAAGACTCGAAAGTCGCCTTCCGCTTCATCCTCCTCCGGCGACATATTGCTTCTCGACGGCCATTTAGTACTCTTTAAACAGAGTCTTGATCTTTGGTTTTATTTGTTGGGAGGACAGGGGGAGAATGAGCTTTTGCTTAATGCGGGATTTGTAGGATTTTTGGATGCGCTAGGTCTGCTTTTTAGAGGACAGGTGGAGAAAAGGGCTCTGGTCGATGCGCTCGATCTCGTAGTCCTAGCTCTCGACGAGACATTCGACGACGGGTACGTCACCCCTCCTATTCCTCTTTGATGTATGGACTAATGGTGTGCTGGGTAGGATTATAATCGAGACTGATCCGGCGACTATTGCGAGTCGGGTGAGTAGGCCTAGGACGGACGTGGCGAGTGTGGGTGATATACAGATTAATGAGCAGACGATTATGAATGCTTATCAGACGGTGAGGGAGAGGATGCAGAGGGGGTTGGGTGCGTTTTAGGAACTTTAGGGACTGCAGGCGCTTTTGACTTCTCCATTGTCTGTTTTCTTCAAATCCAACGTATTCTTACTTCTTTCTTTTCACTCAAAACGTCGCTTGAGATCGGCTCCGGCTCTCTTGTTCCTCCTTATTTCGTCCTCGTTTGTCAATATAATCGTACTTTCGCTTTCCTTTGAATATTAATGCAGGGATTTGATTACGGAAGGTCTCCCGGGCCAGGCTGAGCCGCCAGCACGGAATTATCGCTGAATCGGATCGGACTTCGAATGTCCTCTCCTATGCAGATTATTCGATGAACGTTAACGTGGTATTTCCTGTCCTTGATCTTCCTGGGACTATTCCGCGCGATCCTGCACGAATATTTCGCGTCCATCAAAGCCAATTACTTCCTGCCAGCGAGGCAGAGACCGAACGCGCTCTGGCATGCAGGTGGGCTGCGTGATTGGTATAGGATTATGCACGTGTAAGACCTCGAGCTTGAATCAACTAGATGGTGATTGATTTCTTGTGTCTACAGCTGCAGAACTTGGAGAACACTAGCGTCCGAGTTCATGGAAATTTGGGAGTTCATGGATCCAACATGGCCTCTCGAAGCTCAACAAGGCTTCCTCTCCATCTCCAAAGCGGGTGGTCCCGATTTTAACCCACGCTTCCTCATCCATTTCCCAGAAGACGACGGTGACGGCTTCGGAACACCCCCCTCTCCATCCCCATTCATCGCACTCGACGAAATATATCCTTGCAAAGACGCGCTTCTTACCCTCGAAGGCCTCAAGATTCACATCGTACCCGCAAACGACGATCAACGTGTACCAGACGCGTGGGATACTTTCCGCTCTTGTCACCTATCCAGTCAAGCTCGCCATCTCAAACTTCTCCACCTCGAGCTTTTCGATCCTAGAACTTACATGTATCGAGAATTTCCGACGTCGTCCACACCCGAACAAAACAGATGTTGAACGAATCTCCTTTCGAAAGCGTGGTACTGAGGAATATATTAATATCTCCCCAATTCCTCCTCGGTCGACTCGAACTCGCAATTTGAAATATCTCAAAGTCTCCTACAGTCTACAGACCAGGACAACAAGTGCAATTCTTTTCATTCAAAGTTCTCCCAATTCTTTCCATCGCGCCCCAAATCGAGACCCTCATCTTCAATGTTAACTCGTATCGTTATTGGGTCCCACGATCCGTCACATTCGTTAAGCGCCCGCACGACTCACAGTAGTGCATCTAAAGAAACTCTCTTTGGAAAAGTGGCCGGGGAAGCATCTGTAATATCTCCTGTCGTCCATCGATCTGCCGAGCATCCAACATTTCAGCACTTCCACCAATCCACATCATTCTCCGAGGAACTTCGACTGGATGAAAGATGCTCCTTCTGAAATACTATCTCTCGCTGCGCAATGTCGTTCGGCCCGGTGTCGGTGTGACGTTGACTCCTTTCATGTTTCCGCCTATCACTCCGAGCGCCTTTCACCCCTCACTCTCAGCACGAAACCATCCATCACTTACAGCGACGCCTTTCAAGGAAACAGTTCAGGCGAAATTGACAGCGCGCCTCTCAATTATTTATCCTCAATCCTGTTCCTCGACTCCTGCATCGCCCTCGAAAGACAGTCCAATGGGTCACAGCGTTGTATCCCTCATCAATCTCTTCAAACACGTCAAGTTTCTCCGTCTCGAGACTCCATATCATTTGCCCAGAAATAAACGGCAAGTCGTCATTAATTCTTTGGCGGCCAATTCCAGTGAGAGAAATATTACGTAAGCCGAAGCGTACTTCTGTGTCGGCGTAAAGGCTTCAAATCTCCGACAGGGGGCTTGTTTGTTTTCCTCACAACCCGAGTTGGCATCACCGAAAGACAGAATTGAACACAGATGATCTCGACAAGTTGAGCCCTTTATCTTACATACAGTTTAATCCCTTCTCCCTCATTCCCTCGATCGATTTTAAGATAGCCTAACCAAAACCTCCGCCGCCTCATTTATCTTCGCCTCATGCTCAGCCAAATATGCCCTAGTCTTATTCCGTATATTACTGAGCTTCCACCAATGCCCCAAAGCCACGCCCTCAAGTCCTTTCTTCACATTAAACCGGAAATAATTAAACTCGCCTGGATCATGCAAGTTCTTGAACGACTCATGAGCCTTCTCCGTATCCGTGGCAATTTTGCAAAGAATGACGTTAATGCCTAGGTAAGATGATATCAAAGGGAGACTGAGCAGATGATACCACCTTAGTTTCACCCGGTCTTCTCCTCCTGCACCGAGACTTATAAAGCAGATCTCGTGGGGTAGATGGGTTGCGGAGGGATCAGGATCTTGATCATCCGTTCTCGAAGCTTCTTGGATGAGCTTACGTCGTTCTCCAAGGAGCTGAAAAGCAGGGTTGTTATAGTTTAGACCACCATCGAGGAATTTGAATTCTTTCTCGGGAGTCCGGATCGTCATCGGTTTGAAATAACCGGGAGCGGCCGAAGTCGCCCTAGCGGCCTGCCAGACCTGGCAGTTAGCAGGAGGGTGAACTTCAGGTTCGCGTTCGCTGGGTGTCCCGTCTTCAAGAGGAGGACGTTGAGGGACAGCATGGGATTCTTTGAGAAACGTTTGAGTTTGATCATCCTCCTCGCTTAGTCTGTAGTAAGGATGTTATGTGGGTATACCAGCGGGTAATGGGTACCTGAAATATTCTCAAAACCTTGACCCTGACCCATTGGGTATTCCACTTCAGGTACCTGATACCCGCAGGTATACCAGACGGGTATTGGGTAACCCACAGGTGATTGGTACCCAGGTATTTCACGGGTACCTGCAAAGGTACCCGGGTATTCTAAAGGTACCTACAATAGGACCAATATAAAATAACCATGAAAATGTCTTGGAGTGCTCAGAGTCTTCTTTATCATCACTGCCTTGCACTCTGTCTTCATTGGACTCTTCATCTGGGTCTCTGACAAGATGGTCTGTCTGGAGCCTTG
>KV428369.1:0-16244 GCA_001632355.1 Sistotremastrum suecicum HHB10207 ss-3 | reverse complement strand
ACCGCTACTCGTGTTAGGAACCGAAGTCTGGTCAGAAGTCTGACCCCTGGTCCGACACGGAAAGCGCCTCTGTATTTCGATCTACTTGATAGGCGGATTGTGTCAGTCTTTACAAGCATGAGGTCGTGTGTCTTTACCTGAGAAACCCTTGATGTAGAGGGAACAGCGACGCATTCGTATACTTGGCAGGCAGAGCCCTTCATCCAACGAGAAATGTACGCGCGCCATGCAACGTTCATGATTGGAATGAAACGGTCCGCGCGAAGCTTAAATCTCCGAGCGTTGTAGGAGGCAGCACGGCGGGACGGTGATCACGACGGGGAACCGTGGTCCATTAGCGAAGAAGAGGTAAGAGTTCAAGTTCAGTATGCATAGCAAGAAAGAGAGGAGAAACTCACGATGCGCTGTTTCGTGGGCGCGGAATTCTGACATTGTGCTTGCCGGCAGCCAAACGTACCTCGTATCACCTTTACTGGAAACCAGCACGACCCTCGCCGCGTAGTGGGGGATGCGGGTAGCCCGTCCACAACAGTAGCCCTGTTGCCGTGTTTCAAAACAGTCGCACCCATTCGAAAACCAGGTCCGCGGGCGAGGGTGGCAGCACAAGCAGTCACTGTCCATAAGAGCTTTGACCGTAGGGGAAGAGGGAGAGAATAGAGAGTAACTTCCGATAGTGCGCCGTTATTTTATGGACGTTTGCTTCGGAGTCCAAGGCGTGGATTGAAAGCTGGCCGTCTTGGAATTTTCTGCGCGAGACAAGAGGTGGCTGAGACCGATGTGGTTGATACTGTAGTAACTCTGTGCTACCAACGAAGAGCTCAAGAACATTCGAATGCGAACTTCCCGGACAGAAAGGTTGACTGAATATTCAATTTGTTGCCTAGACGTCTTGATGATAGCTTAGACAAAGCAGAGCCCTTTGTAGACGACTGCGAAAGACGACGAGATGCTGCGCCAGACGACGAGAGCATGCTAAGCGCTCAATTTCAGACTCAGACGCCAGACTGCTTCAGTGCGGCTTCATCGTCGTCAACGCTCACCTAGAGTCGACTGTAATTGTCTATACTCCTTTCAACGTGTTCATGATGGCAACCTCTCTTTCTGGCAATCTCTGTTGAAGAGTACTATAACTTGACTTTCAATCCACGCCTTGAACTCCGAATGAACGTCTACAAAAGAACAGCGCTCTATGGAAACTTGTTCTTCATTCTCTTCCTCTCCCACCCTCCACTACGGTCAAAGCTCCTCTGGACAGTGACCTCTTGTATTGCCGCTCTCTATCGCGGGCCTGGTCGGGTGCGTCTGTTAATATACACGGCAACAGGGTTACTGTTGTGGACGGGCTCCGCGCATCCTCCAATACGCGGCGAGGGTCGTGCTGTTTCGAATTATAATAAGGTATGCTCAGGATTGTGACGGGGAGCGCTCTCAGCGGTCTTTGCATTCAATGTCTGGTACGTTCTTTCATTTCTCAGGATGTGCTAGATGCGAACGACATTTTGTTCTCGAAGCTACGAGTGTCATGCGACTAGCTCCTATAACATCGCCCGCAAACGGAGGCACACATCAGAAGAAGGGCTCGCATTCATTTCGCATTATCGTCGCATGCACACGACGTTATGAACCGTTCAATAGCTTCCTGCTGCGACAACTGTGCGTTCACTTTTTTATTCGATTCATTGTATTCCAACGTATATCTTCTTTGCAGGATCAAGTCACGAGAATCTGTAGCTGGCCGGGTTCGATGGAGGAGTTCATTGATGCATAGACGTGGAGAGAAGGAGTGTAGATATTGATATAAGTCGAATAGAGGTCGTGAAACAGATAACAGCACGTTAAACATATGCTTCAGATCATGTTGAGCCAGGCGCTGCGAACCGAAAGAACGCGATGCTTACTTGAAGGTTGAGATTCCGAGCCTCGTGATACACATTGAGATCTCATAAGAAGAAATCAAATCGCCCAAGAATTGACGCTCGATGACCGACTAGAGTCTCCGCGTTGACAGAACTGCTACAGGTTCAAATCATGGTCGTCAGCAAGGAAGAAGTGTTCTCGAGAAGGCTAGATAGTGCAGGCCGCCACGTTGGAGACATTCACGCAAGCGATGGGACGATCGTGACCTCGCCCGAAGAGACGTTGAAAACAGAGAGAACATTTGCTTCGAGCATGAGAGCGGAAGGGAGAATTCGCCTCCGCATCGCAGCCGAGAATCTTGAATACGACAGACTCCAATATCCAATCGCGTTGAACGAGGACATCAATCATCTCATTGCAATATGCTGCAGCAATCGGTAAAGGCATGCCAGTCATGGGCTAGAACGGCGTCGGCTCTGAATAGATGTTAGACCTCCATAAATCGACGACTCGGAAATTCTACGTACAGCGGGCGAATATGCTCGCAAGAAGCCCAAGTAACGTCAACGAAGAGGTCTCTGGTCGGCGATCTGGATGGGAGGGTATCACAAATCTACAAAGTGTATTCAGTGCGCGTATCCGTAGCGAGTGTGATGGCCGCTATCACGATCATAAGGTGAGACCTACATTTCAGGAGCAACCACGATCGTCAAATTCCAGCTGTCGAAAGAATAGATGAAAGGCTGTTCAGCCGTTTGTAGAGAAGCATTTGAAAGGAGAAAGGTTTTGGCTATTCGACGATGGCGCAACCGTGCAAGGAACTGTGATGAAGTCAGTACAAGTTCTGATGATCTCGCGGTGCACAGTCGTCACTTCTTGATGACAAAAGTCTACCTCGGAAACAGCATGCCTTAAACCGAAAGAGGTGGTTCGCAAAGAAGGGAGGATTTGCCAGCCTCACTTCTTGCAGCAAATCAGACATGATATTGAGTAAAGGATTTACTGTAGGCCGGCGATGGAGACAAGACTTTGTATTCGTCGAATCGTTCATCTTCGTTCGACCAATAACAAGAGACCGCCAGAGACCGCCGATGCGTTCAAGGCACAAGTATTTCGGTAGTGATTGAGGCTCTGCAATGACCGTCAGATATGGAGCAAAGTGAGTCTCAGAGAAAGCATACCGTGGCTGGAAGACATGATTATAAAACAGGCCCACGAGCGAGGCTGACTCCCCGCGGCACGATCTTGGCTCGATGACTGAATGTCGGTAAGTTGTAGTGCACCATTCCTCAGCTTGATCAAGATGGCTTGAGAGATGACCAGACGACTCCACGCATAGCGCCTTCTTTCACAGATGCTGACTCGACTTATCAGAATCCCAAGTCAATATCGGGGCCAGGGGAACTCCTGAGTGATCGTCAGATGGAGAGTGAATCGAGTATCGGAAAAAAGCATACCGAGCTTATAGGACGTCGATATCCATGATTGATGCCAAGACTGAGATTGACTCCCGTGGCACGGTTTTTAGTTCGATGGCTAGATGTCGATTGGCTACCGTATATCTTGGCCATGATAGCAGCGGAGATGAGAACGGTGGCCTATGCAGAATTACTTTGCTCGAAGACGTTGACTCGAGTGGTCACGAAGCATAGAGGTGCTCGATCTAAAGTTGTGTTGGGAACATCGTTAGACTAGCTCGCAAACTTGAATACAGATTATCACGCACCGGAGATCACTTGGCTGGCGGACATATCCCACCATACAATTCTATCAGAGGTTTATCCTCGAGGACGTCCTATAAGGTCTTGTGGGGTCTTGTAAGAGCAAAAATAAGTGCAGTCACAGCGAGCCATAGTCTGAGAACATCGCCCAAGGTGTCAGAGATTTCCGAGGGATACAAAAAATGACCTACAAACGGACAGGAGAAAGACAAGTTTTAGAGAAGCCTAGATATCCGGTCGCCAGAGGGAGAGAAAGAGACCGAAAAAGTTTGTAGGTCATGAGCTCGTCGTGGTCGACGGCCGCGCTGCGTTTCGGCGCTCAAAGCCGCTCTTACTTGCTCTCTCGTGCTGCAACCGGCCTGATTCACAAGATCATTTGCGCCTTCACAGGACCCATATCTGTCGAACTTATGGAACTAAGGATGCCGTCCTTGATCCGGAGTTCATATCAAGACTTGCAAGAAATTGTCTCCCGAGTGTCGTGCTCTTCTGCCAGACTGTCTCTCGTCGCAGATATTCTCTAGACCCGAAAATTCCCTTGAGATCTTTGGTGCGTGTACTAGGACGCCTATTGCGACGATTGTCACTTAGTGTGCGCCAGTATACAGTATAATCCTAAGCAGTCGAGAAGTGCACTGGCAGGCGTCATCTACCTGCCCTGAAATTGGATTTTCTTTTCTTGCTTTCAAGGCGCAGCTGCTTCAACATGACTTCAAGCATTCATCGATGCTCTAGCGGTATGGCACGAATCACGCGTGTCTCAAGTCTAGTGAACACATTAATATTGACTCGGATTCCCATCAAGGCGTCGGTGCCTCTGTCAGTGACATTCCTAATATCCACATCTTGTCTGCAGAAGCTCGCCTACCAAATTCAAGCGTTTGCTTTACTTGGAGACATGTGTCGATTCATGGGTTTTGTGTCCTGACTGTCGATGGCGACCACCGACCCATGGCTTAATCGGTTTCTTGTCATTTGGACTCTCTAGCAGTCTTTAAGTGGATGGCTTGGCTCGTCATCTCGGCAAAAAGCTCATTCAAATGGCCCGTTCGACGGTGCACTGAATCTCAGGATCCCTTCATTGTCCTCCATGTGTCCACAGCTACGACCTCAGATTACTGGCTGAGCTAATGGCAATATAGCATGTGATGACGCTAATCTCATGGGTTGTATTCGATTCTATTTCTGGTGTGACTATCTGTCGACTTTCTGAGGAGACTCAAACCCACCTACGTCTGCGATTCATCTCAAGAATCACTTCTGTCCGCCAATATAGATAAATTTGGATCACTTACTCACTCTCATGGTCGCGGATTCCTGGCCTATACGCCTGCTCAAATGACAGCACCCACGATGAGACTTCATGCAGTCGTTGAGATGATTGTTAGACGGTCTTTTCGTACTGTAATTTACTAGTTTTTCATTATTTCCACATGTATACAGATTGATGCGCAACGGCCACACTTCGCTCTACGAATGTCGGTACAAGAGAGCCCATGCAACTGCTAAGACCTGATGAGCATAACGATGGACCCTCCTCCGAAGTGCCATCACTTGCGTCTTGAGCAGACGACGGCTGGGGTAATGGAACTAGCTCGGGTGACTGTGATTGGCCTAGATTCAGGCACAATTAGAGGCAAAATACTCACAAGGAGGATGAAGACCTACTGCTTTGGCTAGATGAGGAAACGTCCAATGGGGATCGATGTCCGAGCCGCCTCAAAGCGAAGGACTCCGAGGAAAAGCTGCAGGGCAAATGGTGTCAGCGAAAGACGGAGACTCGATGGGACAGAGACTTGCCCAAGAGTGGAAAGTGCTGAGACGACTTCCAAGAGAGTTTTTGAGCACAATAACTGCATGCCCCTCATTATCCCGGCTGGTTTCAGGGTAATCCACACTACTAATCCGATTCCTGAGTACCAAAAAGCCGACTCGAAGATTGGTTCAAAGAGCTGCTGGTGGTCCAAGAAGGGACCAGACGGGATCTCGATCCAGGCGATCGATTGAGTGGGAAATGGGGAAGGGAGTGACAAGAGCTGGACGGTCTTGAGTAATCTGAAACAACCCAGGACGACGGTCAAGGAAATGAAAATATGACTCGCAGCAATAGACTTACATCCAAGAACAGTCTCCTCCACAGCACGAGTATCTTCGGATGCTCGCCAGTGCTGGCCGACGAAACGTACCTTAAAACAGTTCGAAATAGCACGACCCTCGCCGCGTAGTGGGGGATGCGGGTAGCCCGTCCACAACAGTAGCCCTGTTGCCGTGTTTTAAAACAGTCGCACCCATTCGAAAACCAGGTCCGCGGGCGAGGGTGGTATTACAAGAGGTCACTGTCCATAGGAGCTTTGACCGTAGTGGAATGGTGGGAGAGGAAGAGAATGGAGAACAAGTTCACATAGAGCGCCAGTCTTATGTAGCAATTTCCTTCGGAGTTCGAGCGTGGATTGAGACTCAAATTACAGTACTCTTCGACAGAGGTTGCCAGAAAGAGACGTCGCCATTACAAGCACAACCAAGGGAGCGCAGACAATTACAGTCGACTCAACGAGCGTTGACTACCAAGTTGACTAGGATGAAGCAGCACTGAAGCAGCCTACCGTCTGAGTTTGAATTCAAGCGCTTAGCATGCTCTCGTCGCCCGGTGCAGCATCTCGTCCTCTTCGCAGTCGTCTACAAAGGGCTCTGTTTCGTCTAGACAACAAACCGAATATTCTGTCAACATTTCTGGCTGGAAAGTTCGCATTCGATTTTTTGAGCTCTTCTTTGGTAGCACAGAGTTACTATAGTATCAACCACATCGGTCTCAGCCACCTCTTGTCTTACGCAGAAATTTCCGAGACAGCTTGCTTTCAATTCATGTCCGATACTCCGAACGAAATGTCTATAAAATAACGGCGCGCTATCGGATCTTGTTCTTCATCCTCTTTCTCTCCCACCATTCCACTACGGTCAAAGCTCCTCTGGACAATGATCTCCTGTTCTGCCACTCTTTCCCGCGGACCTGGCAGGGTGCGTCTGTTAATATACACGGCAACAGGGTTACTGTTGTGGACGGGCTCCGCGCATTCCCCCACTACGCGGCGAGGGTCGTGCTGTTCCGAATTGTTGCAAGGTATGTTTCATCGCCAACATGCAATCCCTCCTGGTTATACTCGACCGTGATCGCCACTGTGAGTCTATCGCTTCGGCTTCTACTTTCATTTGCCCGACCTTCGCCGTGGCGTATCTCAGATCACCCAATGCTGCCCCTTCCTTTCTCTCGTCGACGATGAATTGATCATCAGCACCGAGCCTCGTTATAACCCCATCTTCGGCCGCTAGCAGCTCTTCGGAGCACGGCCGAGTATGAGGTTTGAAGCACGGCAATGCGAGCACTGCTTTATATCGGCTTGGGGCCCTGCCGGCATGACCGAATGCGTGCTGCTTATGAGCACAGATTTCTAGGAGTCGCCCCAGCACTCTCATTCGGAGGTAAACCCTCTCCGCGCTTCTTTTCTATCTTCCACTCATTATACATACTCTTCAGCTCCGCATTGGGCCCTTTCGTACAGGACGATATCAATCGTTGTTTAAAAATCCACACCTGGTCAGAGTGGCAAGTCTACCTCCCCCTTGTGTTCTTATCTTGCTCCTGACTGTCCGTAAACTCAGTTCGATCATTGTCACCTCTTTCAGTCCGTCTGCGGTAGCTTGGAGTGGCTCGACCCGCAAATGACAGTCTTTCCGAGACGTTTTATGGCCATGTGTGCAAGATTATCAGATCTTAAATATCGAATGAGCTCTCATGCACTAGTATTCGTCGAACCAAATGTGAATGTTGTATGTCAATTCGTAGATACGTAGCGATAATGAGAAACTAGCAGAGAACGGTCACTGCGGATGCTATCATCTATCCAAGGGGTTTCTCTGTTGGCGTATTTTCTCCAACACGACCCGTGCAGCTCCGAGGGAAATGTGAGCGGCCTGGGGAAATGTGAGGCGGCCTGAGGAAATGTGAGGCGGCCTGAGGCGCAATGCTTGCAGAAAGTGTTTCATCTGTCGCCCAGGGAGTCAGTCCTGAGAAGCTCAATAAATGAACGTCGCACAACCGCGTCGACAGCTGACCCAGGATGGGCATGGGCGGACGAAGACATAGAGAGGTCACGGTGGCCGTTCTGAGACGCAGAAAGAGCATGGATCATATTAGATCGAACCGCCAGAATCAGTTGTGTCGCAATGAAGCCAGCTGTCAAATCGACCATACAGAGGCAGCCGGGGAGGTCTTTGATCGCCGATGGCGATCAAGACACGGGACAGGAACGTGCAAGACATTTCCATTGTGAAGTCAAGCTGACAAGCACCGCAAATACTTGAGGACCGTAGAGTTGCCCAGATAGCAGGAATGCTGCTGATGTCGCCAGACTCGCCACCGCAAGGTCCAAACACGTCGCCTCGAATGTAGGTAGTGACCGGAGAAATACGTAGCCCACACTGGGAAATTTGAGAAGGTTGAATTTTGCTAGCAATATGCCTCAGCAACGATGCAATGACGTGGTGGCACTAGCGGTTTTAGGACACGCACCACGATTCCCAGTTGATAGGGATTCTTGAAGTCGGTCTTGACTCTTGCACGGAAACGACATTCAAGAAGCTTTTGTCTGAAGTGCTTTTGAGTACAGTCCAATAACGGCATGATGGATTTCATAAATCTGAAAAAAGTGAGCCCTGTATAGCCCTGTAGTAAGAATCCAGCGACCTGCCAGATTGCTGCTAGACGGTGAAAGCGCTGAGCTGACGGCGCCAAAACGCTGGTTAAACTCCAACCACCATCTGGAAGCTTCGCAGTTCTCTTTCTCGCCATAATGAACAATTACGCTCACCCGGATGTGCTGCTGAGGCATCTTTGACTTGTGTCAATCTAGTGAGCGATAAATCCATCATATCTTGCGATTATCTGATTTTTTTAGATAATGTTCTTGGACTGCCGGCTAGACTGCACTTGACCCCCCGTGTCTGCGCGTCTGCAGATAGCTACCTAATGAGTAGTAATGACCATGAAATCTGCGTCTGTACGGTGCGTGATCATATGCACTTGAACTTGTGTGGACTTGTCTGATCTGTTCCCCCAGCAAGGCTATGTCCTACTCCTCGCAAAGCCTCCCGACAACTTGGGTCGACGTCGTGAAGAAAAGAGGCTATGTGAGAGTTGACGTGCTCGTATCTGAAGCCACCTTGATTAAACTAAGATGATGATGCAGTGCAGCCATACGAAAGCTAGCCAAAACCACGCCGCGGAGAGTCGGCCTTAGTCTGGGAGTTCATGGTCAAATGGTGTCTTTCAGACCTTGGTATGATCTCTCCGGAAGTCCATCCAATCCCCATCTGACAGTCAACCAAGAGTCCTTTTGATACCGATTGCTATTCTAATAGAACTTGCCAGCGTTCTCCGGCCAGTTGCATTTCTGCGGTCAATCTCCTGCATGTTATCCTTTGGGCCTCGTTCGTGGAGTCCAAAGTCTGGATGCATCACCCTCGGGTACTTCAATACCTCGAACAGCGGACTGATCGGTTGAAGAAGGTTGGCTCTGTCCTCCCTGCGTTGCTATCCAACGCCCGCGGTGAAGCACAATGCTGTTCAAATCGATTTTCATCCTCGATAGGTGAGCGCTTGTATGCCGCGGGAGTCGTCAGCATATCTCATCGACCACCAAGCCTTCGTTGACCTTATCCCGGCTTGTTTCATATGCGCTCGCCCGTCGTAAGTGAAAGTCTGGATTCATTGCAGAGCTCTGACGCGTCCTCAGGAGACAATATGGCGTTCTGGCTCTTGTATCACACGGAGTGCAAGAAAGTCTTGCAAGAATACGCTCGTTATCGATGATCAACACGATTGAAATTTCGAGAGCTGTCAGATTCAAGCGAAGAAATATAAGCATTCGATCGCTTTCGAGTGACTTCAACATATCGTTCGTTGCGTTTATCAGCGGCGTTTTCGTTGAGCTACGAACACCGCACCCCTATTGATCTACTGTGAGTCATGTAAGGCATGCCATTGTAATCTTCAGCGTGTACTAACAATCTCTCAAGTTAAACATCCTTTTGCCGATGACGAAGGCTAAGGTTTGGGCACTTTTCAAAGCAGCTGGGTTTTAAAAGGGTGTATACCTTCAACGGAATCATTCTTTCCACCCGCTTTAAAGCCAAAGACTGTCAAGTTCTCAACAGCTGGAAAGGTCGACGCTCAGCACCCGGTCGTTTCAACGGCGTCTTGCCTCCTCTAGAGTGAGTGCAGTAATTGCAAAACAGAATTAAAGCTGATCTAGAGTGCAGCCATTTATTGAGTCACAATGCAAGGATTATAAAGAGCTATGATGACGGGACATGTAATAAAGCGGTTACAGTGCGATTGAAAAACGATCGTAACGGAAAGACTTGCTAACAGTGCTAGAGTAAATAAGGAATAAAGAATTAGGTCTCGACGGCCGTGTACATCATATTTTGAGCCATGTCTTCGAGTGACCACCGGCGTGCAGCGTTGAAGTAACGATGAGTGATGTTGTCGTATTCCTCTTCCATCGCAGCAGTTTGAAAGAGAGTCGCGAGGACGTCATCTCCTGGGGCAGGCGTGGCTTCATCTTTGTAGAAAACCACCACTTCCTCCGACCAATGACGGATTGCGAGGTATTCGAATGGACTCTCGGAGACTCCTTTTCGACTAGTGACGAATTTGGATGCCTCGGCAACTAAAGCCTTCTTCAGTGCCGCGTAGTCCTCGTCCTCCTCGCCAAAGTCGAATGTATGCCGAAGCTTCAATATCTGTAACATGGGGCACATATTCGTCTGGCTGCGCAGTGCGGAAGCGACGTTCATCACAGAGGTTCCACAGACGGACAAGTAGGATAGGAGATGCAGCTGCTCGAAGAGTTGTTCTAATTGGTTTTGGAGAGGAAGGACGCCATCTAACTCGAGCCTCGTGACGTTTGAAAAGGCCGATCCAAAGTCGAGAATCAAATCCTCAGGCCAGGGTTGCCCTGTGACTTGCGAAAAGGCTGGGGGACGACCACTGGCAGGCCTGGATCTCCTTGGCTTTCCTGGCGACATCAGCTTCCGTGTTGTTCCGTGGGTAAAGAGACCGTGTAAAATGTGTTTTCGTTGGTGGCCCTCGATGGCAGCAGAATAATCGATCGTTATGCGAGACCCCTCTTCTTTGCCTGAATCCGGCCTCAGATTAACAGCAAGAGTGCTTGCTTCGTCTGTCCACATCCTCAAAGCAGACGGCAACCGCAATGGTTCACGCTCGCCATCGCACAAGGGTGAGGCGACGATGAATTCGGTCTCGTCGAGGAATCGAAATTTGACTCGTCGGAAAAGAATATCGAGCAAGGGGTTGGCGATCGTACTAATGCAAAGTCGTAGCAAGTCGGTGTGAAAAGTTTCAGCGATGGAATCCTCTTCGACATTCGCATTCGGCTTGTAGGTAATCTCCTCGGTGGACGCGAGCTCAAGCACCTTAAGCATCTTACACTCTTGGAGGATTAGCAGTATCTCCGAGAGATCGATAGATGTCTCGATTTCAGGTTGCATATAAAGCGTTCGCAGAGAGGAGCAAGCGTCCACGGGCAGGGATCTTGAGAGACCAGTGACATCGAATCCTTTTAGTGCAAGGAATGATATCCGACAAAAGCCTGATAGAAAAAAGATAGTGTTTTCACCATCATCTTCATGCTCGGGCCTTATACCAAGCCTAAGTCCCGGAGGCTCGGATGTGAATTCCTCGAGGAAGGCGAGTAACTCAAAGATATGGGTATCAAGGAGTTCGAGCGAGAGCGACCTTGGGTTTGGTGCCTCTTCGAGAATCTTATCAAAGAAAGTTCCCGGGTCGGGTCCGGATTCGAGATCGACGGGGTCTGCGACGACGTTGAAGCTAACGGAGGTCACAGGCTCAACTCCTCGAAGCCGTGTGTATCCCGTCTTTAGAGCGCCCCTCCAATCCATATCCAGATGAGTCCATTGTGGACGGGTTGCTAGCGTCCTCATGCATGATTTCCATGAGCTAAAACACTGTAAGTCTAAGCGTCGTTTTTAAAGCCCGAGTATCACTCACGTAAGGAGAATGTGCCATCCAAACGTTGCTCCTTTGAAGCGTGAGTTGATGATGAACTTTTCAATGCGATCGACGTCTGTTGGCCTGAAGCTAGCAAATGGAGCACAGCCGTAGTGTGTGCAAATGGCGTCTGAAAGCAGGAGGGACCACCTATCCCACCACGCCTCGAACGACTCATTGGGAGCTATTTGAAAATGGTGAGGCTTTGAATAAAACTGTGCCAGTGAGTGAGCACTTACCTCTTACTAGTGAAGTTCTTAATTCGGTGGTTGAGTACCAATCCTCAGTCCTCTGCACGCCGCCATTTCTTCCCTTCGCCAGAGCCGCCACGCGATGCAGGGATATGAGATAAGGCGCCATCATCTCAAGACTTTGTTCGAGAAACACCTGCTGTGCTTCATCGATGTGGATGCTGAGATCCGAAATTTCCTGAATATCAGATATATCCGCACTTCTGTCAAGTGCTGCATCGTCGCCGCCGTGTTCATTTTCTTCAGTTGAATTTCCTTCGTCAACCGGTGATTCAGTGAATAGTTGGGAATCATCAGCGTCGCCTGCTTCTTCATCAACGATATCGCCAAGATTGAGGGCCATGATGTCGCTAGTGCGACCGTCGTCGCCTGCTAGAAGTTAAGCTCAAGCACTGGAACGAGCGCCTATGCGATGTCAGATATAATTCAAAGCTCGTGGCACTTGTAGCAATTGAAACGAAAGCCTGTATTCACTCCCCGTTGCGAGTCTTCAGCGTTTGGCCTTATCTGAATAATTATCAAATATTATATCGCCGGATGGCAATGAGCAAAAAAATCATTTCGAAAACAAGATTCTTTCGACAATTGGGCATGAAATTAGAAAGCGTGCAAACATAATGCATTGTCTGCTTCTCATCAGCCAAGTCAGATTGGCGAAGTATCGTCAGTGAGATACGGGATCATATGTATTTGCCGAGTGGCAAGCGTGGGGTAAATTCCGAAATATTTGCGGGCTCGGGAGCTAACGGCAAGATGCTTCATCTATTACTCCCGAGCATATCGTCAGATCATGGGAGTAGCCCAGATCATGCATCAGGAGTCTTGAGCGCAAACCATGTTAGGAACTGTCAATGCAGAAGCACGAGTCTCAGGCTTTGGCCCGTTGTGTCATATCAGTCAACGTGAAAAATGTGAATTGATTTTAAAATGACGAAACGTGTGATCGATCAATTGGCCGTAGTAGCAGCATTTCAAAAGTTACTCTTGTATAATCCTGAATGATGAAGCCGAACGATGAAAGACCCCGAATGCCCCTGCATGAAAGTTCCGAGTTCGGGAAGAAAGCATACATATGTATAAAGAAAGCCCTGGCGACGAAGAAGGTGTATTGAAGTCCCACATTAACGAAACATCGACGCGAGCTTGGAAAACTGTGGCATTGACAATCCAGTCATTGGGTACTGCAGGCATGAAGAGCGGTCGAAGGTTAACTTGATTCTGCTTTTTGGGACAGCGATGAAAAGCGTCATTAAGAGAGTTTCCTGATCGTGACGAATGTATCGGCGCTCCCGACGGTATCCTCCAAGCAGATATCCCAACTGTCCGAAACATGCGACAACAGAGGAAGGACCCATCGACTCAATAATTCCAAGTGACGTTCCCGGTCGAGCGCAGTAGTGAATGGAAATGGGTAAATGCAATCAATCAACGAAAGATGACGGAGACCAGGAATCTTAAGAGCTTTGAAGAGGTTTTCTACGGCAGCGGTATCGAGTCGAACGAGAGTGAAACTGTGAAGGTCCGGCAACGCAACGCGATCTTTCGTGAAGTGATAGTTTTGTGGTGTTGAAAGATTATACAAGGATAGATGTGTCAGGACGTGGAATCGAGAGGCTTTTTGGACCAATTGCATCTGAGAGTGGATCTCGGTGTGTGTCTCTGCGTGAGCGAATACGAGCGCGATCGTCTGTACGTTTGGTCCAAACGTTGAGCATAGGTTTAGGCGTGACTGCATGTGCGAGATGCCAAGAACCCGATGATCCTCGTTGGGCCCTGCTTCTAAACCGGACTCATCGCTCTGATGGAGTCGGATATCCACTAAACTGTTCGCAATTATTTCTTTCGTCACGAGCTCTTGGAGAAGGGAAGTCCCGTGGAAAGGAAAGGACATCGTCAGGCTTCGAGCTACGCGTAGTGCATCAAAGTCGCGTTGCCTCGAAGAGCGTAACTCAGCAAGAGGAAGAGGACCGAGCGGCGGATTCGAGAGGTGAATATTGAGAGGTAAGGTGCCTCGTCGATGAAGGATGTCTTTCTTGAGTTCGGGAGGGAAATCTGAATCGAAAGAGGTCCAGAATGTAGATTGCGAGATGGCAACGTTACGCCATCGTCGACATCTATGTTGTCAAGGTGGGATGAGTTGATGCGAAGGCAGAGAAAGCAGGAGCGCGTACACCCCCATGATCAGAAGCCACTTTAATCGACCACATGCGGTATCGTGTCGTACTTCTGCGAGAATGAGGGCGAGTACTTCATCGGGAGATCTACCAATGTAACAGTTCGGATGCGCCAAAAGTGGAGGCATATCTGTGTCCCAGAGGAAAATTGACGACTTCAGATACACTCCGTGGTATAAGAAAGCTAGAATCAAAACTAGAGCGAGAGCGAGAGCACCGTTGGCCTTGGTTCTGATACGGGAATGACGTGTAACTTGTCCGAGAAAGAGAAGTGTCGGTGTTTCCCGATGTCAAGATGTCGCGCTTCAAACCTTAAGCTTGAGCCCTGAGGCCTGAGGCTTGAAGCCTAAGAGCTACCAGAAGTCGCGTGGATTTGTTCTCATCTATAGGCACGGGGGAGTACCCTGGCATGCCGTTCATTGTGTGTCGATTATGAATGATCAATCGCGGGACATCCTCATCATTGAGTGACAAAAATACGTTTAAATCAATACTGGTAGTAAATTGAAATCTCATGTGGTAGGCGAGTAGGAGTTGAGTCTACTGTAGTGCAGCAACACATCATTAAATGTTGAATACGAGGGTCATTGACCTCGGACCATGACTTGTCTAGAGCGCTATGATTAGAGTATTTCAAATCATAGGGTATCAGAGACTCACATTGCTGCGAAGGTACGCTGTCACCCAGGCTCGCCCTCCACATCATCATCCGCGTTTGTGCGTTTGCATTTGGCGAACTGGTCGGAGAACGACCAATGTCCGTGTCTGGACTTCGCTGAAGACTCATCTGGACGTCGCCTGATCAGAGGCGAAGGCCCTCAACAGCTTGATAAAGAAGCACAGTGCAATCGATCGATCGTTTGTTGAGTTGCGGAGGGAGATAATTTGCGGTCATTGCGCATCACGGGAAGATACGACCGCGAAATACTCCTCGCCCGGACCAACCTAGCGAAGGTATCATATCGTGAACTAGGGATGGGGCAATCAACACTACATATGAATGGTGTGAAGAGAGAAAATACTTACGAGGTTGGCGTTCGTCGACAGGGATCCGCACACCGTGCTCGAGTTGACGTATCGTACAACATACTTTGTCACAAGAAAAATAGCACGACCCTCGCCGCGTAGTGGGGCAATGCGCGCTCCGAAGAGCTGCTAGCGGCCAAAGAAGGGCTATAACGAGGCTCGGTCCATCACAAGTTCGCTGACGGCCTTCGCAGTACCAGGTGCATTGCATATCCCCTAAGGACGCATGAGTGACATTAATATGCGCAAAAAATATGAGCCTACCCAACAAGTGTGTCCAGCTGCAATGACTAAACCTTTACTTCCTTTCACCGAGCCGATGCTCATGATCAATTCATCATCGACGAGAGAAAGGAAGGAGCAGCTTGGGTGATCTGAGATACGCCACGGCGAAGGTCAGGCAAAGGGAAGGATGAAGAAAGCACAAGACTCACATCGAAGAACATTGTCAATCACTCCAGGAGCGATTCCAAGACCAGGAGAGAATCCGTGTCGGTCGGTGAAACATACCTTACAACAATTCGTAACAGCACGACCCTCGCCGCGTAGTGGGGGAATGCGCGGAGCCCGTCCACAACAGTAACCCTGTTGCCGTGTATATTAACAGACGCACCCTGCCAGGTCCGCGGGAAAGAGTGGCAGAACAGGAGATCATTGTCCAGAGGAGCTTTGACCGTAGTGGAATGGTGGGAGAGAAAGAGGATGAAGAACAAGTTCCGATAGTGCGCCGTTATTTTGTAGACATTTCCTTCGGAGTTCAAGGCGTGGAATGAAACCAGGATGTCTCGGAATTTTCTGCGCAAGACAAGAGGTGGCTGACACCGATGTGGTTGATACTGTAGTGACTCTGTGCTACCGGAGAAGAGCTCAAGAACATTCGAATGCAAAATTTCCAGCTAGAAAGGTTGACAGAATATTCAATTTGTTGCTTAGACGAAGCAGAGCCCTTTGAAACGACAACAAAGAGGACGAGATGCTGCACCGGGCGACGAGTGTAACATCTGTAGGCTTCGGCCGATGCTTTATCCCCGGCATAACTGCTTTATTCTCGGACTCTCCTTTTCTCAGTTTATCCGTAGTCGTATATATACTGTCTGTATCTCGTTGTATGGCCTTCGAGGCTTTC
>KV428368.1:0-16271 GCA_001632355.1 Sistotremastrum suecicum HHB10207 ss-3 | reverse complement strand
CGGAGTCGGAAGCACTCAGAGCGGACAAATCGAGACAATCCCGAGCGGGATTATGTTCGGATCATGACATCATACTTTGTACGGACCTCAATTCCACCGATTGAATCCCAGCCGGCAAACGAGCGTAGCCGAACCGACGCGAGCAGTCTGCAATTGCATCTGACTGCCACCGCCCGACTTTCGCAATCAAATCTGATTTCTGTCCACTCCCAAGTCTGACGGAAGACGCAAACTTGACCGTTATGCAAAGGCTGTACCAATATGCGAGGCTGAGATGACGTTGCGCGATGGAAGACGGTTTCGGCATAGTGAATTAGGCATTCTTTCCAGTTGAAGACCTGTTTATGGCGTAGGTGCCTATAAGAACCACCAATCGAAGGGTGCCATTACACTCTGATTTCTTAGTCCGTGTTCAATTTCATTCAGGTGAGCATGAATGTATTTACTCTCGAGTCTAGACTCCCGACTCGAGCATAACTGACTTTCACGTAGTGAATCTGATCATTCTGCCGTGCTGCTCGTCTCATCACCACACCGAAATTTCCTGCATCCACGCCTCCCCTCGCTTCTTATTAATACATACCCCCATGTCTGAAAAGCCTGAGCCTGATTTCCGTGAGTGCCTATCCGCATTCATCAGTCATCAGCGCACAACCCATCGCTCACGATACCCCGGTTTCAGGACTCTCCGGGCCATTCACAGTCATAGCTGACGGCGAATCTCTCAGATGGCAGTGTCAGGGCATGTCCGGCGAGGGATCTGCTAATGGTGTGGTAGGCGAAGGCGCATTCTATAATACTGGGGTTTCGATTCTTTCGAATATGCCCACCGTTTTCATATACGGTACCTTTGACATCGTGATCAACGGTGTCGACGCAGAGCTGATAATCGTGGACAATAATGGACTATGTGGTATATTTTCTGGCCCTGGATCGCAGAGGGGCCTGGACGGCGAATACTCTGGTACTTACCATACTTCTCAATGATCGAGAGCCAACCAGTTTTGAATGGCGTTTCGAATCCTTGAATTAACTTCAAAACTCTCTTTGAAACGCTGCGAGGTTGTTGAAGTGCTTGGCAGAGTTTAAACGGTAGCTAGGAGCAAGTATACATTTAATCCTTATTCTTCTTCATATCTATCGACTTTCATTTCCTTTTCTTCTTTCTTGATATTCCTTTCTTCTTCGCCTTATTCCGAATTACAATATCCATCTCATCTCATCTCATCATACGAGCCGTTAATTTACCTTAGTTAGAGAGCGAGCGGATCTTCTGGATGATGGCTGGAATGAAAGAGGAAAGTCAGTAACAGCCGCGGACGAGCGGACGCGCGAAGGAGTGTAGGCATGAAGGCGCGAAGAGTGAAGGAGGGAGGTATATCATAACCGACGAAGTCACGGTCAAAGAGTAGAGGACAAAGAGAAAAGGGGCGAAAGCAGGGTAGATGAACACAGGAAAGGAGACAAGAACCGAGAAAGTGAAGAAGAAAAACGTACATTGAGGATCCAAATGCTGATGCGGAATCTGTTCCGTGAGCCCTCCACATCCTTCATGTATAACGCCCATATAGGCATATTTAGGTGTGAGCTGACGTTCGAGGAGCCATGTGCCGAATTTGGAGCCCAACTATATCCCGTGTCAGCGAACGAAGTGAGCGATGTTCACCGGGAGGGGGGTGACAGAGAAAAGAAGGGCTGGGGGAAAGACTTACGCCTGTCTTTTGATTGAAGGATTCGACGACGATGACGAATGGTGATGTTCCGACTTTGCGGATTGTCTGCAAAGATATACGTCAGCATCCATCACCAACGAAGGGCTTCAGAAAGATTAAGACACCACAACTTGGAAGAAAGGAAGGAGGAAGAGAAGAATGAAGGGAGGAAAGAACGCACCTGCTCATCAACCAAATTAAGCGTACTCTTATTAACCAACCCAACATCCAACCCCTCCTGCCTAACCCTCAAAACCGCATCATGCGCCCTATACACCATATCCCCAAAAGCAACCACATATCCCTTGCTTCCCTCAAGAATAACATCATCTTTACCAGGCTCGAATTTATACCCATCCCCAAAGAATTTAGAGCCGTCAGGTTTGAGGATCCAGGGGACTTTGGCACGGGTTGAGAATATGAATCGGAGGCCTTTTTCGAAGAATATGCGCGCGATTATGGCGTCCATTTGGGCGGCGTCGGCGGGGAAGTAGAGCCATGATTGGACGTCGGAGAGGCCGTTGTCTGCGAAGAAGGACTATGCTCTTTCAGTAACCATCCTCCCAATCCAAGACCGAATACTCACGTTGATACTGCAACCAAATCAGCACGAGAAGAAAAGAAAAAGAGGAAGAGGAACGCACCCAAAATGACAAGTATTATCCGCCATCTCATCCACCCCCGAATGCGAAAAATGACAAAGCACATTACAATAATTAAGTCTCGCCATCGTCACTTCCGAAATGATCATCTCCAAGAACGCGGAGAAAGTAGAAAAGACGCCGAATTTATCTTTATCGAATCCGAAGCCTGCGGCTGCGGAGAAGTTGCCGCGTTCCATTATACCGGAGGGGAGGAATACTTCGGGGTGTTTTTGGTGGATTACTTTGAGGCCTGTTGAGCCTTCCAGATCGCCTGTTTATTTTCATTTTAGTTAGTAGGGATGGGGGATATTGTGGGAAGGGGGCGTACTGTCGATGACGAGGACTTTCTTGGCGGCTTCTTCCTTTGAAAGACCATCCAAAACGCGCGATACAGCCTCACCGAACTCAACACGATTAGCAGCCAACTCCTTCGTCGAGCCAATATAGAGATAAGGATTCGGATCCGGCTTGATATTCGTGAGAATATCAACGACGGATTGAGGATATCCTTTTGAAGTGAGGTACTCCACAGCGACCTTGACAGGAATCGCATCGTGTCCATGGGAAGATCCTTCAAGACCTTTAATTCCCGGACACATCAGCCTCTTATTGATCAGTGCCGCAGGTCCTTCATAGTTCAAAATCTCCACAAATCCACTCCAGAGCGAATCAAGATCTTCCCCATCCGCACGAACGACTTTCAATCCATGTCCTTCAAGTGTCTTGCCTACATCATACCCCTTGAGGTATTCAGAAGGATGGCCTGCGATAGTGACGTCGTTATCGTCTATTATGAGTTTGACGTTGAGGCTTTGGGCGACGGCGAGACGGGCGGCTTCGGCGTCGTTGCCTTCTTGTTGGGAACCGTCTGAGCCGAGACAGAATATTACTTTGGACTTGTTGGCGAGGGCGACGCCGTTGACGAGGGGCCACATGTGTCCTAGACGCCCTGAACTGAATTTCACACCGGGTGTGAGACCCAACTACAAACGTGCGTCACCGCCATCAATTATCCGTCCAACTTTTCAGAAATGCAGGTAAATACCTCGGGGTGACCGGGAAGCTTAGAATTGGCTTGACGATAATGCAAGAGATGTTCAGCGGGGAGATCACCGGAGAGAGCTGAGAGGAGGTATTGAGTTGCGACTCTGTGACCTGCTTCGTCGAATACGACCGGATGGAATTTCTCGCTGTGCTCGAAGAGAGCGAGGAGGATTGCGAGTTCGGGAACTGTATCGTACGGACCGCCTGTGTGGCCTGATACACCGCGCGCTGCGCCTGTTGCTGTGAAGAGGACTATGGCATCGCGGAAGAGGTTGATGTTGGCTGTTCCAACCCGATTTAATACATATGTCCCAGGTATACGATATAGGCAGATACGGACCTAGAAGAGCTGATTTCTCCTCAGACGTGAGCTGTGTCTTGGTCGGATCGAGCGCGATCCTACATAGCGATAATAGAGATAAAGATAAAGATAACAATCAGTAAATCCGCTTCGTGATCTATACCATCCAAATACGCACTTTTTATATTTCTTAAGATCAATCGGGAACTCCTCCAAACTCATCGTTGGCTATCAGTGGTAGTGAGGAGTAAAGATCAAAGGTGGGGACACGGATGACGAGGCGTCGCCGCGTAGATTTGAAAACTTATATCCAAATCCACGACTCAGGGTCCATTTCCGAACCCTCCGATCTTTGCCGAGGATTCTATATCGGGAAGGTTTGTCACGCGGAGTTCAGAGCGATCATCTCCTTGGAGAAAGGAGCGGATAGGGAAAGTATCTGAGTTAGTCACTCTCTGCATTCTGAGGAGGACGGTTGGATCTTTCATTGTATCCCGATATTCGGCGATTTTATTGTTACATTACATTACATTGTCTTATGTGAGAGTTCAGGTGGAGAGGAACTTGCGAACGTCGACAGTGACCCAACTGTCCCTGCTCGACCTGCATTGACAAATCACATCAGCATCTCTTCTTCACAATAATAGAATAAAAGGAAAGTCTCACCGGTCACTCGACTCCGTAGTCCCACTACCACTACTGGTAGAAGTATCAACGATCAATTTAACAGTAACCACCTGGAACCCTCTGAACGGAATCTCAAACACAGCATCTCCACTCCCACTTCCATCATAATCAACACTATCTCCATCCGTCCCCCTTGTCCTTCCTTCCCTCCTTCCTTCCGCCCCTGCACCCGATCCCTGTCCCGTAGAGCTTCGTCCCGCGGAAGAAGAATCCACGGCGGAGAGCAATCGAACACCCTCACCCTCCTCATCTTCCAGAAGACCCGTCACGAACGCCTTCTTCACTCCAACCCGGCTCGACACGCGCAACCGCGCACTCGCATGCCCTCCATACGCTTCATAAAGCCTCAATACCACCGACTTCTCTCCTCCCTTCTCTTGAGAGGAATAAGTGTCGAAATCGTCGTCTCCGCGTTTTATAGTTTCTAGTATGACGTTCGGTGCACCTTCGACTTTGAATGGAACGTTTTTCGCATTCATGCTTTGAGTGATGGGGCTGGTTGTGGCGGGGATGAATCGTACTATATGCTGTTGTGTAAGCGAGATGTTACCCCGATGTGAAGGATATTACCGTGAAGAGGAGAATTGAAGAAATGAGCAGCGATAGGAACGTCAGATTCAAGGAATGAGCCGACGTGGGGCATTACGGCCCATGCGAATTCGTGTTTTCCTGCAGTGAATTGTCAGATCACAGTATCGTTGTCCGGGAACGAGAATCGGAGAGGAAGAAGAGAAGCAAAGCAAAGTAGGGGCGCATATACGACGATGAACGATGATGAAAACGACGCTTGACAAGGAAACGACGAAATCAAGTCGAAGAAAACGGAATGGGATGGGATGGAATAAGTGTGTAAAACGATGGACGACGAAGAGAACGAAGTTTGACAAGCGTCAGAGTCGGAGCCAGAGTTGGACACGGGTAAAAATCCGAGGCGAAGAAAATGTGAGACAAGGCATGGCAAGGGTTGGCAAGAGATAAGCAAGGAAAAGTAAAGTAAGAGACGCATATACGACGATGAACGATGATGAAAACGACGCTTGACAAGGAAACGACGAAATCAAGTCGAAGAAAACGGAATGGGATGGAATAAGGAAGTAAAACAATGGACGATGGACAAAGCAGGGCAAGGGTTGGCAGGAGATAAGCAGGGAAAAGCAAAGTAAGAAACGCATATACAACGACGAACGTTGAAGAAATCGACGCGCGCGAACGAAGCGAAGAAGTAATTCGAAGAAAACGGAATGGAACGGGCATGCGCGACGATGAACGATCAAGAATAAAGAGAACGAAGATTGACAAGAATCGGAGGCGGGGGAAGACGCAAATGCAAGGCGAAGACGAGACTAGAAACGACAAGACAGACGAGCGAGCGAGGAGGCGAGTGCGCAACGATCGACGGCGAAGAAAATGAGAGGCGGGAGCGAGGAAGACGCCAGACGAAGCAAAGAGAATAGTAGACAAGGGAAGACAAGGTAAGGTAGGAGAAGCATGTGCGTCCACGAACGAACTATGAAGGAAAAGGAGGCGCAACGAGAATCGAAAGCCGAAGTGTAAACCCGACACGAAAAAGCAAGTCGAGGAGAAAGAAAAGAAAAAGCAAGGTCAAGAAGAAGAAGGGGGTGCGTAACGATGAATGATGAAGATTCAGAATACGAAGATCGACGAGGATCGCAAATGGAAGCAGATAGACGCGACGATAAGAGAAGAGAAGAAAAGAAAAGGCAAGAAAGGACGGTGCGTAGCGCTTGGCGATGATGCATGATGCATGATGAAGAAACGAAGGGTCGACGAGAATCGACAAGAATCGGGCGGGGGTATAGGTAGATGCGAGGTGAGAAGGGCAAGGCAGGGTAAACCTAAGGAAAAGAAAAAGAAGCAAGCGCGATCATCAACAACGAAGAAACTGATGAACGCCGAGAATAAAGGGCAGAAGCGCAAGAATGACGTGACGAAGCAAGTCGAAGAGACGGGATAGCAAGGCAAGGCAAGGGAGGAGAACGGTGCGCAACGACGCACGATGAAGATTACGAAATCGGCGAAAATCGACGAGATTCAGGCGCGGAAGGAGAAGATGCGATCCAAAAGAAGGAAGCCCGACGTTGAACGCAAGAAAACCAGGATTGAGAACGAGATTCGGAAGCGCAAGCGAAAGAATGACACAAAGAAGAGAGTCAAAGAAGCAACTCGCCGAAAAGTGAAAAGTGAAGAAAACCGAGAAGGAAAGGAATAAAATGAGGAAAGTAACGCACCCTGATCCTGCTCCGCATCCGGTGCAGTAGCACCCCTCAACAACGACATACTCAATACATTCCCATGACACGCAAATCCATATTTCGATTCCGAAAGGAGGGCGACGCCATAGCCGTATTCGCTCAGATCTGCGTACTGTTATAATTATGCGTCAGTTTTGATTCTGTCAATTCGCAGAGGCGAGGATGTAAGGAAGATTGGATTGGATTTGGGAAAGAAGAGGGAGGAGGGGGGGGGAGGAGGAAGGAAATACCTTGTGTCCGCAAACTTCGAATTTGGCCATATCAAGCGTCGTATTCTTATGCGTAGGTCTAGAGACGTGACCCCATGGTACTTCGTACGTTGCATTATCATTATGGATGTTCAGGGGAATTTCAACTGTCGTTTATCGTCAGCATGGGAGTTCGGGGCGATTTAGCACGAGCATAGCGAGTGAGAAGAAGGGGAAGGGGGGAAGAGGGAAGAGGGAAGGGGGGAGGAAGGAGGGGTCGTACATTTAAGACATTCATGACGCTGATGCCAATCTACTTTCGCATCAAAAGTGAAGAAAGACCTCGAATTCTCCTTCAGCGTCGCTACACCACCACCACCATCAATCAGTATCTCCCCTTTCCGCCTAAAGCTTTGAACATACCGGTGATCGCGTCCAACGAGATCTACGAAATTCATCATGAGCTTAAGCGAATGAGGAGAGGCGAAGAATAGGGAGAAGGGGGCTGAGGATGAAGGAGGGATGGGAGGGAGGGGCGTACGGTAATGCTAATTGTAGTACCCCCATAACTAGCCTCAGCGATCAACGAAGCTCTAACAGGTCCATTTTCGGCGATTGAGATGTTTGAGAATGCGATTGGGTGGGGCGTCTCGAGGTGGTGGATTTCGATATCTGGAGCGGGATTAGCGCAGTGTTGAAATGTCGAGAAGAGAGGGAAGGAGAGGAGAGGAGTGAGGAGAAGACGTACCCCATGCATCCCAGTAATTAGGTCGATCATTATACCATATTAATCCACCCGATTCACCATCCGGAATAAGCTCCCTCCTACACAACACGAACAAACTTTAATGAGCGAACGAAGAAAGCCGCAAAGATGGAGTAGACATACCCAAGAACAACATCGATCAAACTCGTGATCCTCCCCTCCTCAATGGTCAACTGTACATTCGAATTCCCCAGCACGAATTTATCGCCTTCGGTCCAGGCTACCACCTCTCATCAGCCCAACTGCATCCTAATGGAAGATATGGTGCATACCAGATGCAGATTTGGTATCAGCGAATAGACCTCGCGGGGTGACGACACCGACACCGTCAGAAGCGGAAGAATCCATCAAGTAATACCCTACATTCCCATCTTTCGAAATCTGCACTGCCTCGCCTCTCATCCCATTTCCTTTAACAGCAGTACCAAGCGGAAGACCAACAACAGCGCGCCGAGCGAAAGGCAGAGTATTATACCCAATTATCGAACCTTTATCCAAGTTCTTCGGGAGGGGTGATGAAGAGGAAGACGAGAGGGAGATGGAGGAGGGGAATAGGGCTTGGAATGCTTCTTCGAGGATTTGATGCCCTGCTTTTGATACTTCCGCATAGAGCTTTTCAGCGTCGTCGTACACCATTCCACTACAATAAGGTTAGATTCGTCGCTCGAGTGAAGAGAGCGAGAATGAAGTACATTGCGGATCCGGGGAGGACTGACATCGCAATCATGATTAGATAAGACTAGAGATGCAAGGGGAGGTGGCATACCATCATGGACTACGCATTTGATTAGATCGAAGACACAATATGATAGACGAAAGCTCACATTGATTCAACAACACCTTCTCCCACGCATCATCAATCTTGCTCTTAGGATACACATATCCCTCTTTTCCAAACAACGAAGCGAGAGTCGCGACATGCTGCACATCCGGCACCAACACCCTCAGCATTGAACGGAACGGAGCACCAGGCAGAAAAACGAACCTCGACGTCGCGGAGGAGGATCTCGGACTTCCTGTTGCCTTTCTTGATTGAACCTAGCAGAAATGAGTATTTAATGTTGTTGAGGGGAGATGGAGGATTATACCATGCGATGTGTACGTGCCACGATGGAACTGCAGAAAGTGAGAGATTACGTCAGCCAGACCACGCTTGAGGAATATCAGACGCGTACCTCAAGATAGAGCTCGCCATGCCTATTCGACATAAATTAGCGAAAGCTTAAGCTTGGACCAGGGCCATGAAGGACGTACCAGTTAGGCAAGACTTTGCCCGCTTTACTACTCTCATCCAAATGATCGAAGAAGTCGTCTACTGAGTATCCCATATTCACAACTGGCAGTTCACGCGATTCATTGGTTGCCGCGCGGATACGACGAAGCTATTCGATTATTAGCATAGTACGAAGCATGGACGGGGTGGGAGACGTACGTTTTCCAACATCTTTGAGAGAGGACCACCTCCACCATCACCGTTTCCGAATACGAGAAGGGAGGTTTGACTTGATTCGAGATTCTATGTGAGTATCGTAAGCTGGGAATATAATAGAGGGAGGGTTAAGAAGACCTTATGGTTGTGAATTCCTTTTTGGATATCTCCGACTGTTGCTTGAGCCGTATATGTATCTGCCGTCATCGTAAATCCTTCGATAGAACCAAAGAGATAACAATGACGAACCGACTGGAGTCATGTGGCATAGAATTTGAGTTCCGTCGATACCGACCCAGTTGAATGTTGAATGTGGGAAGACGTTGCTAGTGTATTGTTAGATATATGAACTTGGTTGAGGGCGGGGGATTCATACATGTTGTTCCTGGGGAGTGTTAGACTAGGATTATGATAGGAAAGATGTGACATACCATGAGAGCTTCTGGGTGAAGAAATGCTTCATTCCAGCGCTTCGGATGATCTGAGGGAGAGCACCGTTAAGGCCAAATGAGTCGGGTAGCCTGTGATATACGATGACAGTCAGTATGGCAGCGTATACCCACATGATCGAGATTGTACCAAGCCGTCTCGCATCTCTTTCCAAACCGACTCTCGAAATATCTCTGACCGAAAATCATCTGTCGCGCAAAGGCCTCACCAGAAGGCATATTTCCGTCATGTTCGACCCACGCTCCACCAACAGGTTGGAACTGTCCTGAAACGATCTTCTCCTTCACCTTGTCGAATAGTTTGGGGTAGAGCTGTTCGAGCCATTTGAATTGCTGAGCCGAGCTACATGTGAAGCGATGTTCGGGATAACGTTCCATAAGGTCGACTTGAGTAGACCATGATCGAGCGACCTTCTGTTGGGTGGAGCTGTATGGCCAAAGCCAGGCAGTGTCGATATGACAATGTCCAATTCCCCAAACTTGCGCAGTCTTCTCGCCCTCATCATACACCTTCGCACCCTTCTCAGCCCACCCCTCTCCAAACACCTGTTCCGCAGCCTTCCTCGCCTTCCCAACACTCTTCAAATCCCCCGAATCGAAGATATTCAATATCTCATTCGCAACTTTGAGCGCTTTATTCTGAATGATGGAGTTGCCGGGAAGACTTTGAGAAAGTTCTTTGAGAGTTTGGAAATCCCAGAGAAGATGCCATGCTTCTTGATTGGGGACGACGAGGTCGGCTGAATCGAGTGTGTAGTATCTGTTCATGTCGGGAGGTTCGATCGTGTCGCCGTTCCAGGGGACACCGAACATTCCGTTACAGCTTGATTCGATGACGAATTCGTGAGTGCCTTTCTTGCGGTCGGAGAGGGGGATGATATATTCGACGCGACGGTCCCCGCCGTAGCCTCCTGTAATGCCTTGGAGAGGTGTTCCATCGGTTGAGAAAATCATTGCTTCGCATCCCGGGTCGAACTCGACTGAATAGTCTTAAGATATTGTTTGCATGATAGGATCGGTTGACATACACTGAACGCGTTCGTACTTGGTCCAGTCTGATGGAATGTGCACGGTCACTTTCCACCAATGATTCGACTACGAATAAGATCAGCCTAGGAGATTCTGGGCTGAAACAATAATACTGACCCCTACAGTCCATGTTAGCCGCAATCCGGAATGTGTAGTATAATCAACGACTCACAGGATGGTCCGAATCTATCTCCCTTCTTAGCAGGTTTGAACTTCTGCTTCATAGCCTCATCAAACGACGGCTTCGTCAATCCAGGTGCACTCCAAACTTGAAGCTTAACATGCTTCTCATCATCAAGCCTATGCGTGAACAAAGCCGACGACAAATTGACAGAGGAGTAATGTCCTCCAACGAACTGATCAAGACGACCTTGAGTCAATGACTTGACCCATTTGGCGCCTGGTTTCAAATTGAGCTCTGCATAGGATGCAGCTGTCTGGACTGTTTCCGGTGGTGGATGGTGGTGATGGTGGTGGTGAGCCATCGCTGGTGAACTGACGAGTTCAAGTTGAAGCTCCTGACGTGGGAAGGCGCTGGTCGATAGCTGCCCGGAGCCCCTGACTCCTGATCGTGGGAACTTCTATATCGGGATGCTTATGCAATGCCGAATGCCGAAACTCAACCCTAACCCTAACATTCAACTTGGCTCTCACCAGGTGTCGAAGACCCTCATACCTGAGCAGACTCAAACTGACGTGTTGAACGTGCCTGCAGGCTCTAAATTCCATATCCAATGAGTATGCCATCCAATATCGAGAAAGCTGGCCTTGCCTCTGGAGCTCTACCTCAAAATCATGTTTGGTGCACACGTTGAAGACATTCTTGCTTTCTCCAGAGTTCGTAAATTAGATTATCTCACAGGGTGAAAAATCTATATGATCTAACGTTATAATTGTCATAGGTTTGTCGCCATCTTCGGTTTATAGCTTCAAACGCTCGGGATCTCTGGTTGAACGCGTGCGATGCATGCGATCTTCCGTTTCTGTCTGGCCAGACCGCGCACTCGATTCCAGTAGACCAATTCATCAAGTTATCAGCTCGCACAAGGAGCTTGGCAACAAATTTGACAAGGCCAGGCGGAGCGCTGCCGAAGCACTGGACCGTGGCTACCGAAGACATATTGATTGAGCAAGAAGCCATGAGCACCTCACCACATACTCAGACAATTATGTCAAGGATGTACCATGTACTTCCCGGGAATGAGTGGGCCGTGGTGTCTGAGACGCGAGACCGTGGTGATATGTTTCTATGGAAAGTCGGATCCATCCCACCTACACTCGTGAACCTTCACATTCCGGACAATGCCTACGTTTTCGCCTCAGAAATCGATGAGCAGAACGGCGTCGTGACTCTGGCAGCCATGAGCAATAGTTTTAGATGGAGGTAAGTTATGTCACGCAGTAGGATACGTTTGTATTAACCTTCTCCGCTTAGAAAGAGTTATATATTGGAAATCGGGAAATCCTCTAATCCCGACAGTACACCTGAAATTCTAACGACCACGATAATAGTGAACTCGAAAGCAGTAGCGGAAGTGACAATAAGGGGACCACTATTGGCGTGCACTCCCCCATACTCTGATCATTTCCTCACCATCATAAACTGGAGAGCAAGAACGGGAATTCGTCTTAATTGCCTGTTCGAAACGGGGGAAATTGATGATGGTTATCAGTTTACGGTTCGTCTGTTTTTGACCCCCCGACAGAGATTGATCATATTCTTCTAGACTTTTGCAAGCATGACTTGTCCACGTTTTCATCCCGAATTACCGGTGGTTTTTGCACTGGACAAATCTCGTCATATGCCAGGAATGGAAGACACATCCATCCTTTGTGTTGACTTACCCGATACTCTTCCTACGATCAGTCAAGCAACATCGGACGATGACTGGCAGTGGACCACAGAAATCGTATATCCTATTCGGATACACCATTTATGGGCTCCCAAAGCCATCTATTTCCATCACGACCACTCGAAATCACGGCGCTCGCGACTCTGTAGCGTCATATCAGTTACAAATCGCAACTCCTATGTCCACCCCGTGTCGCTGATCCATTCCTCCCTCACCATAAGCAGTCCTATACGTGTCCTTGAATCCAACGAGTCCTCTCTTATAAGCTTCCTGGACCCTCCGGAGGATGTTCACAGATATAGCGACGCAAACTTCTCATATCTTGCCGATGGATTGGTGTTCTGGAACTTGGTGGTGTATCACACCTGTCGTCAGTTTATGTTCCCGTGGATCAGAGTCAATCTCGAGAACACAGAACTTGTCAGAATTCAATGTAATATTCCTTCAGAAATATCGGCACTGAAAACGTTCGCGATGCATTTTAATGCATCGTATGGCACACTTTACGGACATACAGACAAAGGCATTTTCGTCATCCAATATTAATTCACAGACTGAGATCTCTGGCTGGATAATCGGTAAGATCTATACTTTGCAACTGGGCACTTCTGATATATATCACAGAGAGTTGGGAACCGCACATTGTAATATCATCTGGCGCTGTCATTCCTAGTGCCCAAAGTTGTGCGAAAGCAGTGATGAGGATGAAAGGCCTTTTATTGAATTACGCTTGCGCGTATTACTAATGGTTAACGTTGTATCATACCATGCGGGACTCGATAGTGAGAAAGTCTAAACAATGAGCCGATCGTAGTATACCACGGAGATATGTTTTTCGTATCCCGTTATCTAAACTTCCGTCAGCTCGACCCGGTCGAATTTATTGCTACAGTAGGTAGGTAGGTAAATTTAGTGAAGTGGAAGCTGAAGCCTTCCGAACTTCCGAACTTCCGATGCTATCGAAATTCTTGTCGATAACTGACAATCCAGACTATCAGGGGGACCCATGCTCGCCATGAGACAACGCTTACTACCCATGAAATCAAGACGGTTCTATTATCACAGCTCACGAGCTCACGCGCTTCCCAGACCGATCCTTCGTTCCAGCCATACTAATAGTGCTCTTCAGCGCTACGCTCTCCAACTCCCGGTGCATCCCTTACCCAGATCAGGAACGGCTCTAGGTCTAGCTGCTATCCGCGACCATCAACTGAATAACGATCCTCATTTTACATGTGCAGAATGGGCAGATATGGTAACTGTGCGCGCCCGTGCTCTCGTTAGGAGATCAGCTGGCTCTGTTCGGTTCCGATTTGTTCCTCAGCGATAGTTCCAGGTTCGAGAACCTCAATTTGTTCGCACGAACGCGATTCATTGACTGAAAGGACCAATAGTAAGCTCTGCAGGAACAATTGAATGGAGGCTACAATATATAGCATCCTTCGAGGGAGCTCGAGAATAGCATCGGCGTCCTCTCTTTACCAAGAACCCTCAGAAATTGACCACCGATGTCTGTTCGTCTCCCAGTCTTCTCTTCGCCCTTTAGGTTCACTGTGCTAACACTTCAATACCTGCTAGATTTCCGCTCGTGACCATGTGGCCCGTCATCTTCTTCGAGACGCTGCTCGCTCCTACAGAGGGCGCCCAACCAAACACACCGCCGTCCAAGCTACCCAAGGCAAGATCGGCATCATCGGTGCCGGACTGGCTGGTCTCTATGCTGGGCTTATCCTTCAAGACCTAGGATATCAGTTCGAGATCATTGAAGCCAATCCAGAACGAATCGGCGGTCGGATCTACACATACTACTTCTCCAAAACCCCATCTGTGCCTGGGTATGGGTTCGATTACTACGATGTCGGAGCTATGCGATTCCCCAATATCCCTTGGATGAAGCGCGTATTCGACCTCTTCGACCTTCTCCAAGTTCCCCAAATCCCCTACTACTTATCAGCCGATAACACCGTTCTGTACCTCAATAGCCAACGCTATCCGGCCACAGAGACTCAAGTCGGCAAAGGAGACATATTCAAGGTCTCTGTCAGCTCAGGCGGAACTGTCCCCGACGCGTTCCTCAACCCCCCTTATCCCGATCCTACCCAATCGTCATCCCCCGATCAATACTGGTGGAGCGCTGCTCTCGCTACACTCCGCGATCCATTCAAAGCCTTGAACGATGTCGACCCGGAGCACATCCAGGAAGCCGAAGCGAAAGCCTGGGCCAACCTCGTAACCTACGACACTCAGTCCACTCGCGGATATCTATTGAATTTTGGATATCCCGAGTCAGTCGTTGAGTGGCTTGAGACCAATCAGAGTGCCACGGGACTGTACGACGAAGCGATCACCGAAACAGTCATCGACTCGTTGGATTTCGATTGGCCTGCTGGAAGTCCACAACGCGCCGCTGGTTTCCCGGCAGCTCATCCTCCATCCGCTCGCTCAGGCAACGCGGATGACACTCCTCCTTGGGTCTGCATCGAAGGCGGATCGAGCGTCGTAACTGGCGCTTTGGCTAAGAAAATCACCCCCAATAATCCAATCTTACTCGGTCAACGTGCCTTCAAAGTATCCCTCGCCGACTCCACTACGGGACAACTCGATGTCTCCTACGCTAGTCCTGGCGGACAAATTCTTACCCGCTCTTACTCCCAAGTAATCTGTACCGTCCCTCTGGGATGTCTCGATGCCATTGATACGTCCAGCATTGGACTCGGCTACGAACAGAACGCTGCGATCCGCTCTCTGCAGTACGATTCGTCCTGTAAAGTGGGCATCAAGTTCGCCAAAAGGTGGTGGGAATATCTGCCCAAGCCTGTCTTCGGAGGCGTGTCCAGTACGGATTTGCCCATCCGCACCGTCGTATATCCCTCCTACGGCTTGAAGAGCGAGTCCGGACCTCCCGTCGAAGGTCAACCGGGCATACTCATTGCATCTTACACATGGGCACAAGATGCTCGCCGTCTCGGATCCTTAGCAAAGGACGGAGCGAGACTAAAATATCCCAAAGACGACCCGCTCATTCAAGTCACTCTCGATAACCTGGCAGCGATGCACGGAATCTCACGAGAGGATATGGGCCCTGTTCTCGACGCGTATTCGTACAGCTGGTACGATGATATCAATACTCGCGGAGCCTTCGCATTGTTCGGCCCGGGTCAATTCTCTCAACAGGCGGTTGGTGGACAAGGTCTGTTCGCCGCGCTCAAGGTCCCGAATAATACCGGTACCTTCCATATTGCGGGCGAAGCTACGTCGATTCATCATGCGTGGTTCTTGGGCGCGTTGAATTCGGCTTGGAGGGCTGTTTATAACGTTCTTATGACTCTTGGAGATGAGCAAGGCCTGGCGAAACTCCAGAAGAATTGGGGTGTTCCTGATGAATTCGAAGTTGAGACGCTCGACAAGCTCCACGGCATCGTCACGGGTTTGCCTCCGTTATCGCATAGGAACAAGACCGTCTCGTGATTCTGCCGCTCCTTCCTGCGAGACGTGCCTCGAGCTTGAGATCACAATCTCCAGTGTCTGTCTGCTTGGGTCACCCGCGAATGTCGCAAAAATCAAAATTCCCTGATCAGGCACCGCCGGACCTGACGGCATTATCCTTAGCGACAAGGCGGTGTCGGTCAACTGAGGGCGCCTAATAAGACTCGGATAAGGCGTATCAGATTTTTGGGAAAGGATACACTCTATAAGGAATCTCGAGTGCTCGAAGCAGGAATTATCTGGCAGGATCGGCGCAGGCGAGTTGCACTGTCGGTTGTATTAGAGGCTTCCAAAGTGCTGATGGGGCCAGATTAGCTGTATCAGAGTACTCGGAGACCATTATTGTCGTCTGATAGACTGTATCATGTGCGCATAACATTTCCGTTGAATATGCAATTACCAACTGTTCT
>KV428367.1:0-16330 GCA_001632355.1 Sistotremastrum suecicum HHB10207 ss-3 | reverse complement strand
CGCATTTCTCGTCGAGCGAAGAGAAAACTGAAAGACTGAAGGTTCGGAGCAGGGGTTTGGAGAGACCGGCTTAGTTCTTCGGAGCCTTGTATCTTCTTCCCTCGAATAGTGAATTCTTCAAAACTAGACATGTTCTTGCGGATGAAGGCGGCTCTGGTGGAGAGATACTGCTCATGCTCGGCGAGGCGAGCTGCATTCCGGCGTTGTCTCCGCGAAAATCCCCGAGCGAGTTTGTAGTCGAGGTCGAAGAAAATACGGATCTGTTTCTGGCGTGCGCGCTCGAAGAAAAGTTCGACGACTGGAAGAGGGGCATGAAGGAATATCGTGCGCCAGATGGACGGATTAGCTAAGACAGCCTGCCGGGTTCGTTTATCGCTGAGCAATTGGAGACAATCAGACCATCGAGAGGGATGCGGATTAGAGAGTGGTACGCACATGTGACCGAGTCGCATGATGGCATTCATACGTTCTGGCCGGCTCAGGCTTGGTCCCGAGGTGAGCAAGTCCACGACATATTCCTGGAAAACCTCCGTGACAACTTCGATGGGCATTTGGTTGAAAGACATGGTTCTGAGTGTATGATGATTATGGGAAGGTTGTCGCTGAGAATGTCGAGAGATCGCAAGAGAGTCTTAGAGACGCGAGATGGAGAAGGTAGGAAGAGAAAGTAAGGGGCAGTTGCCGAGAAAAGTCGAACATTTGCCCATTTTCGGAGACGCTGAAACTCGGCTGAGCACGTGACTCGGCGGCTCATCACATTAATGTCGAGAGAGACATAAAATTGTAAGTCTTGATATATTCTGCGTTATACCTTCTGTGTACACACACGATTCTCGTCAAAGATAAGTTTGAGATAGAGCCCATATATCCCTAGGTCGTGGTAGACGAGACCCAAGGCCGATGAGAGCGAGAGCTACCCACAACCATATGTGAAAATTATGCTTCCGCGCTGACTCGAACCCTCGACCGATGACAGGCGCCTAATAGAAGCATCGAGCTCGCGCTCTCGGCCTTCGGGCCGCTTGGTTTTGCATCCGCACTACGTCAGTTTTTCTCCTGCCAGTCTCTCTCTGTACGACTCTTCGTCTTCATCAATACACAGTCGCTTCCCGAGATCCTGTCATGGACCTGTAAGATCCCGCGCCGTCGTTCGGAGTACGAGTCCGCCGTTTTCTTATCTTCCGAATTTCCTCCTCGCACATGCTCCGCTGGAAGAGGAGAAGTCGAGAGGGACCGAAAATATTCGCTGGTCGATGATCATGTGCATACTCGCACTGAGTCCAAGATATTTCAAATGCACTGTACATTAAGATTATCTGATGCGGAATCGCGGCAGCAACGTCCGGGTAGGACGTATATTTTCTGTTGCATCGACATGCATGCGGGCGATGATACGCACTCCGGCGACCGTAGGCCACTGGTACGACATCGTGGAGGGTGTTAGAGTCATCAACTTCAGGATCTTCTTCTGTTATCATTTCATGGCATCAGCCCCATGTAGCATGGCTATTTTGCGGATTTTTAGAACTCAATCCTTTGGGATCATTGTCTTGTGTCGTCGATTTGGTTATTGACTTGAACAGGCTTTGCCTAGGTGATCTCCCCTCACCATCATCTTTTACACACGCTCTAACGCTGTTGTCTTTCACATTGGTTCTTTCGTTACGATATGTTGGGCCGAGCAAAAAAACGAACGGTTGGGTCATGCTTCTCTTTCATCGATCTGGCCCGGGAAAGTCTTGCCCCTGGTCGAAGATGACGTTTAGGGCAGAGAAATGTGAGTGCTGTCTTACCTTAAAGATCGTGTCATTGCAGTATCTGACGCCCAATATGTCAATTAAATTTCGATTGAGCTATCTGTATATTTTCTGCCCCTCGAATGACTCTCAGGTAGGCGCCTTTTCTTGCGCTTCTATCTCTTAGTTACTCTGAATCTAATATCTTCCGATCAGAAGCAACTCGCAAGTCTTTTACACGCCTGCGTCATCCCAATGTAGCCATCAGCCCGTTTGACTCTCAAAATATATATTCTGACTCACTGAGGGTAAATATGATCATATGACTTTGTGTTGGTATCGTTTGCGAGTATGGGTAGGATCCAGCGTAGAGGTGATTATATTCATAATGGTAGACTATTGCTATCGCCTCTGGAACCCAGGACAAAAGACGAGTATGGAATTACAACATCGTATGCAGAGTGAACCTTAAGTTGACCGTGCGGTCGATGAAACGTCTATTGTGAGAGCCCTTTAGTATGTTCCTGAGCTCTGAGCAGGAAGGAGATTCCGTTTGTGATTTGTGTGTCCACATGACAGAGAAGTGTTCCGTACTTGAAATGAATTCATGACCATCGGTTCGAGAATGTGAGTGTCTGCCGCTGTCAATGACGACGATGACATTGGCATTGCTTATGTCTCCATCGCATGATTGTCAACTCAATCTTTGAGGCTCTCATTCCTTGATTAGACGTCAACTCAAATAAGTGAAGGCAACAGTAATAGTGACTAACGGTAGAAGGAATAACAGCTGTCCGGATCAAACGGAAAAGCGTTTCAGCGATGGCCGCATATCTGAATGAGTCTTCGTATCAAAATGCATATGAGTAACTGTTTGACAGAGTAGCCGTGAGTAGCAGACGTCCTTCCGAAGCACATGGGATGGAATCAAGTGGAGGACAAACTTGATGACATGGCGTATCCGCTATATTGACAGGAAGCGATAGGCATCGATCGAGAGCAAGAGACGGTGCATGGAAAGACGGAGAACTCGACAACGAGACGCTGAGTTGCGCCGGAGGGCTTCCGGTTACTGAATGACAGTTGGCGCTGATGTGATATTCGCCGGGCGAGTCGGCATGTCATGATACGGTGCATGTGCATCACTTTGACTGGTATTAGTGCTGAGGATCCGGATCGGCCCGTCATGAGATCCTTCCCTGGAATCCGGGATAGACTGATCAGCAATTTCGGAATGAATGACGATCGATACGATAGAATGAGAGCCGCGACGTCAAACTCAGAGAAACAGGACAAGGCGGGCACTTTCTTGACGCATCAGTAAACGAGTCGGAACGGGCACGGAGAGTGAAATCGCACTCAAGTTAACGGTTGACGCGGAGTCGTATGAGGATCAAGACCCATTGCGGGAGGAGATTCTTCTAAGGCTTGGATTGTATGACTCAATTAGGAATGATTGAGACTCCCGATTCGAAGTATCATGATACAGATTGAGTGATCGGCGGATCGTATGCATGCGTCGAGATCACTTTGTGGCGGTAAATTGAATCCAGAAAGGAAGCCTGCGACGCCGTCTTGCAAATCGCGCCGGACGCGGCTTTATACCAGTAAACACATTAACCGAGTACTCACCTCAACGACGCAAAGCGAACTTGGTCCCAGCATCGACGGTCGCGATTCCCAGTTTTGGAGAAGGATGGAAGACTATCGGGGCACAGGGCGTGAGATCAACCATAGAAGAAGGTTCGGCGATCTACATATGCATGGGAAGGCTCCGAAGGGACGGAGAAGACTCGAATCGCCAATTGATTCCCCTCGATCTTCGGCGGAATATCTATATCGAGAGACTCGGAGATTCGATCGATGTGGGGAGGGATATCATATCTCGAAGCTCAGCGTCGATCCGCACGTTTGTCATATCCGAGGTCATCGTTCGCGCAGTTCCAGAACATATTTGATCGTCGACATCTAGCGAACCGGGATCAAAATTAGCATGTGGAACACGACAAAACTGATTAGGAAGGAGTCATACCGAATGCGTGAGCTCCAGCGCAGTAAAGGATGAAATCCAGACCGAAGCGCACACGACAAAGACCATAAGCCCATCACATATTGATGGGAGATGCAACGGTACCAAAGCTCCCTTGGAAGAGTGTGGCCATAGATCAACGCAAATGCTCGAGAATTGCGATACATGTACTGTAGAAGCTCTCTCATATATAGCGCTACCGAAAGCAGCGCAAAAGAAGCGCGATTCAACCAGAGAATTCCGACGATCCATGAATATGAATTCTAAGAGACGCCGTAATGTGATCCGCTGACAGCTTTTTCTGTTCGGAACTACAAATTCGAAAGATGACTGGCAAGTGAGTGCGGGCCCTAGGTACTCAAATCGATAGCGGAGAGTTTCTAGCAGTAATATTGCGACATTGAATAAATTTTGTGAGGTGAAAGCCCCAGGAAAAAAGGAGATGTCGCCAAGGATGTTGCAGACGATGCGAGTCGAATCGCGGACAAGAAGCGAGAGCGGAGTAGTGAAAATGCGGCGTGGGACGATGGCAGGCGCCTAAAAGAAGCCTCGGAGTCGCGTCCTCGGACATCGGAGCCGTCTATTTTGCCTCCGAGCTGCCTTGGCCTCTCGCCCAAGTTTGCTCTCCGTCCTCCAACCGTCGCAGTCATCGTCTTGACATACAATCTCCGCCCGAAATTGCGCTCCACGGCTATATAAACCCACTCGTCGCTCGGAGTTCTCCATTCCTTCTTCTTCCCTCCTCTCACCTGCTTTGCAGGTCGAGGGAGGGTCGATAGAAGATGAAGAACTCCTCGTCGATAACGTTCTTTTTGCCCCCTTCGACCTGCAGTCACTCGCGTAGTGCAATGATGGAAGCAGGGCTCTCCGGTAATCGGCCGTATGGCAGCGGGGACGTTCGGTTAGGACGTTTAAGTACGGACAGATGTCTTTTCTTCCTTGCTTGTTGTGCGGTCGATGGAGGGCGGCCCGGTGGCTCTGAACCTTTCTTTATGTCAGGGGATGACTTTCGGAAATCGATTGGGTCGATTAGACGTCGTTTGCTTGGGTTTCTTCTCCGGACTTCGTACCATCCTTTGTGTTGGCGAAACGGGAGAGCTTTCGTAGCTCGAGGATCGTTTCTTACGAAGCATTCCACAAATTTTTGGCACCCCATGGAGATATCCATATTTCTTTCGTCGCTTGGTGGACCGTCCGGTGAGTTCTCTAGATCGTCTCTTCATTAATCATTCGTCGTCTAACTCGAGCACTAGGTCTATCGGATGCGCTCAAAGTTGTATTCATTTTGATATCGGTGAGCATCGCCTTGTCTGACTTGCCGCCCTTCTTTTAACTTTATACATCATGGAAGGGATCATCTGAGGTTCTAGATTTCTTAGTCGTAGCTTGTGCTAGTATAGTTCTTTCGTCGCTTGGTGGACCGTCCGGTGAGTTCTCTTCTCTTCATTATCCCTTCGTCGTCTAACTTGAGTACCAGGTCTGTCGGATGCGCTCAAAGTTATATTCATTTGACATCGGTGAGCATCGACTTATCTGACATGCCACTTGTGTTCTGATTCTACCTTTCACAGATTGGTCGTCTGATGGCTCTTGATTAGACAGTCGTAGCGTAGGCTAGTATAGTTCAGACGCAGCGGAGGATGGAGCGTACATCATTATATTGAAAGTCTGGACCAGCGCCATTACGATAGTGATCTCGAACGAAGAACACAGATATGGCCATCGTATCACACTGTGAGGAGCGAACCAAATCGTGCACTACGCCAGTGGACAGCCAGTTTCTAGATTATAGTGCGAACGTCGGATTGCTATTTCCACATTCGAAGTGCTCCCTGATCATTGTCTGTCGTCAAATTCATGCCTGCATCTGTTGCCAATGTGGACATGCTCGCGCCCTCGTCAGACTCTCTTTGACTTTGCGCGCTTTGGCAGCCTCTGAGCAGTGAAAACCATACGAAGTACAGACACCGTACGAGCTTTACGCGTGAATATATTCGTAGATATTCGATGTGATGAACCTCATACCAAGTCAATAATCGACACCTTCAAAAGGCCATCCGATCGACGGATTTGTAGTACTATATCCGCGACTTTTCGGTGAGTTCGTGGGATCGAACATTCGTAATCCCATCCTATTGAACTTCAATGACAGAGGATGAATGATAGATTGGAGGCAATGCATACAAACTGGAAAAATGCGAAGGAAGTTTGGCGGGACGGTAGCGAATGCGAGGACAAGGCAATGAAGATTCCAGCTCAGATGATCGTGACGCGTCGAGCCGGCATCACCGAGAGAAAGAAATCATCACCAGGTTTTCATAATAATATAATGAGCGAGCAATTGACGCAGAATCGTACGAGAGTCAAGATAGAAACGGAAACGATATGTCCAGGACTCGATCATGAGAGACGAGTGCACCGCTGATGAGCGACACCTTGAGATAAAATCGAGGTTAATCCCTAGATGACGATCAACCTCGGTGATAGAGAAATTTGGTGGAATCAAATTGTCGAGGCCTGGTATTAGTCGAGTAAGTTGACGAAGAAGTGGTTTGACTCAAGGGACGGATAGAAGACATCGCACCAAAGTCCAATGAGTCTTTCGTGGAAGACTGAGGCCATATTTTGAATTCGAGTTGACATTTGTGATTTTTTCTGGCCCAAGAAATAAGTGCCACTGTAATCGTATGCGGGCTTGGAGTCGTCACTGGAACGGAAATACGGACGCTAAGAGATCATATGAGTTAATTGAGTGCTTCAAGGCGTTGACGAAGAAATCTTGCGAGAATCAAGAGATGTCGAGGATAATGATCATTAGACGAGTAACGAACGTGATTCACGGGCTGATAGACGATCGTGGCGCTGACTATTAGGGGTGGCCTAAAAAAGATGTACGGATTGAGAACACTCTGGTAGGAGGATATGTAAATTCGACCGGACGTTTGAGAGAGATGATGACAGACGTGATTTTTACGAGTTGCAGTTATCTACCGAGCTGTCCAATAATAATCGTCATTCACGCGAGGGGAAATGACGGGAGATCAGCTTCGATAACGACATCTGCAGAGTAGAGCAAGGGGTCTAGGTCGGCTCGAGATTGAGACTGCAAAGCAGTGGACGCGAAGGAAGAAGTCTAGCAGCACAAAATCGGATTGGGAGGATCAGCAAGAGGAGATGTTCTATTTTCCTAGCACATCATTCTGAACTCCCGCGCAGATCGTACGACTATGGGCTCAACGAACGATCGACGCAGGTTGGGCGGGGAACGAGTATCAGAGAGAGTGTGGGCCGAGTATAAATGATCACGGTTTTGTCAACGGGACGAGGTAGGGGGTTGAATCAAGGGTTGATAGGAGATGCCTTGAGAATGAACGTTAATGAACACGAGTCCGGGAGCGTTGACAGAGACAAGGACTTAGTAGCCCGAAGAGTTCGATGGCAAACTGGAGAAATATTTGGTGAATTTAGGTTGACGTACTCGGATGAGGGACCTAAGGATACGCACGATGACAGTCTCATTATCTCAATAGATCAAAAAGCCATCTTGACGCTTCATGGCACGGAAATTGCAAGTCTCTGGTCCCAGACCACGATGTCGTGTTGTCCGATCGTTGTAAATCTGAACGTGCCGAATGATGCATCATACTGTAGACAATGAGATCGCTGAGAACTTGACTGGGCGTGCACAAATTCTGAGCACGCTGGCGCCGCCGCCGCGTCTCCGAAAAAGCGACAAGAGATCGAAGAAAACTTTAAAATGTATTGAAAATAAGATACAAAGAAAATATTCTATGTTAGCCAAGATTGAGGACGCCAGCGATATCGTCTGATATCTTCGGAGACGACATCACTCTCATTCTCTGGGGATCCTCGCGAGTCCATACGTCTTGACCATAGAGACTTGTGCGTATGATGGGATGCGGAATGGTAGATCGATAATCAAAGACCCTTTCTGAGGAGTGATTGATGTACACAGGTGGACAATGACCCGGAGGACATATGACCTTCCGATAATAAGTTAGAAGTGGACGAAAGGAAATAGAGATGGCACTCGCCGAGAAGATTACCGCCATCGTCTGCTCTACGGAGAGACGCAGACGATGGCAAGAGCAATTCCCAAGATGATTGTAAGAACAATCATCTCCAAGCCTCTCGAAACGGACGTTCAAGAGAACTCGAACGCCACGCTGCCGGACCGAGCACTCAATAATCTCTCCACAGCAGTCGGTGCGCAGATGAAGCAGAAGCTTCCGCTGGCACTCTTAAGACAAGGTCTCTCGGGTTCGGTATACCGAGTAGCTGCTGGGGATTTCGTCGCGATGACGGCGAGACCTGCTTGGCAGGTGAGTACGGAGGGGGGAAGGAGGGGGCAGGACTCGAGGTGGTTGTCACTGGAAACCCAGAGACAGCCACATCCTGGCTTCTTGAAGCAGAGGCACTCGCCTGTGGCCGCACGACGTCGACGACAGGTTTCTTGAGAGATACCGCTGCAGCCAGTCCAGGCACTCATCAATCTCTCCACAGCAGTCGGTGCGCAGATGAAGCAGGTGCTTCCGCTGGCACTCTTACGACCTGGGTCGCTCGGGTTCGGTATACCGAGTGGCTGCTGTGGATTTCGTCGAGAGAACGGTGAGACCTGCTGTGCAGGTGAGTGCGGAAGGAGAGATGGGGAGCGGAGAACAAAAATTGGCCAGATGATATGGAATGCTTGAGGGCTGAGTTTGAAGCTAAAGCATCGATGTCGACAGAATAGCCCAGATGAGGATGAAGCAGAGCGAGCGCAGAGCAGAGCAGGCGCAGAGTAGTCGTCGTTGCTAGCCAGAGCGCACTGGCAGGGGACAGCGGGCGTCTAAAGGAAGCGTCGGCGTTGCTTTCGAAGCCGACGCGGTGGTAGCCGAACATCCGGCGGACTCCACCCAGGCCATGATATTCATCAGAAAAAAAGAAAGCTCAAGTTCCCAGTCGAATGATATGGATTTGGATGTGTAATGGTGTAACATATCATTCAAAAACGTTATGAGTGTCCGCGAAGATATGCTACGTCGACGAGTGAACAATGCAGGAGGACGGCACATGCTGACATTGCCAAGAACGAAGGGCTTTGGCGTTAATTTGGAAATGTGGTGTAGGTCGAAATAGAATGTGAACGTGAGATAAAGGCAAGCTTAATGGATACGGCAACGCGAATGTAGGCGTTGGCGGAGGAGTGTATGACTGACGAGGAAATGATGATCGAGATTTTGAAGAGAGAACGAACGCGGCAGTTCGATTTGAAGCCGAAGAGCGTTAGTCAGAGTATGGGACTAAGAATGATGCAAGCAGAAAGTCGAAACGACATGGGAAAGGGACTCAACAACTGGTACAGGTCAAGGTACGGACGAGTCGTCACTCGTCAGACTCGGTCACTTGTCTGGTGACCCGTATTCAGGTAGGATCGCCGTAGACTGTTCACCTAGAGTGGTCTTGTACAATTCTTGATGGTTCAGAGGGGGAGGGAGGGACTCAAAGGTTTCGCATTCAGGACCGGAAGGAAGAGGAGCTGATAATATTCTCATTCGATTGCAAGGCATCACAGATATGATTCACGACACTGGACAGCTGAGTACAGTCTCAGTCTTGACAGTAAGCGCGGAAGACCAAAGCGGTCTGTGCGTGATATTTCGGACGATACAAAGCGACAAAAGAATCCCTCGTGACTCGCCAAGTCGGGAAAGGGAGCCGGACAATCCAAAGACACAGATTAGACTGGAAGACAAAGAAGAGACAACGCTGCGGAATCTCGACTTAATCAAAAGCGACAAGAGTACGGACTACATCATGACAAGCATCAGGATGAATGCGACAATATTGATGGAGAGGCTGAGAGGCTGATTAAAAGACTAGGCTGCGAGGAGGGAAGGCGGTATGACAAACGTTAGAGTAGCCAACTTTCGAGAGTGATTTGGACATTCAGTGAAATCGAGACGTTATTGTGAATTTGTGATCAAGGGTCGGAAGGTTCAGCCAACAATTGAGATGACAGAAGGATGTTTGACGCACCAAGGCTCGTCCTGAGCAATAGACCAGGTTCGCTTATGACCCTCAGTCTCAACTAGCTTTCCAGCCAATCCATATTCCAAGTATCCTGGGTAGACCCCTTTTGACGACGCGTGGCTGAAAGTCGAGGGTAGCTTAGTCGAGTGTCGAAATACGGGTAGTTATCGCAGCCAAATCAATCTGCACCCGCCATTGGAGAGCATTTCGTCTCTTGCCGATATTTTTTGCCATGACAGTGGCCCATACTGGAATGGAGGTGATTAGCGAAGTCAAGATGTCACAGGACATTCAGCGACGCACCTTCTTTCTAGTCGTACAAGTCGTGACCGGTCTATCCGAATATCTTAACTTCACTCGGAGGATCTTTCCCTGTGCTGATGTAGCTATCAATCATTGTCGTACTGAGGCGGGAAGCTGGGGAGTTGCTGGCGAGACAGAATTGATTTTCTGAAGGTTGTCCGGTCTGCCAGAGCCGTCGATTTTTGTTTTTCGTCACAGTATTCGGCGATACGACGGCCTATATCAGTTTGCTAGATAACTGAAAGGCAGAGAAAGTCGTGGAGGATGAGGGAGATGGGTCCACAGCTCATGATGGAATTAGCGTACAGAAGTCGTTTACAGAAAGTGTTGCGCGCTTGGTCTTTGCTCTGCCGCGCTCTCTAGCTTGCGACCGCCACCATCAAACCATGCACCAAGATTGTCAGCGAAACCACATGATCATGCAACAAGCATCCCATTAACCTCAGGGTATCCAAATCACTCTTCATCACCACTTGGTGCTCTCGCTCAAGGCTCATCTCAAGTTACGGTCATGCTCGATATCCCACTTTGGGTGTTGCTCTTCAAGTTTCATTCGTCCCTGACCTCAAAATTATGAGAGATCTTATCTGCTCTGGGGTCTCTGGTGCATCAGCTTCCGATTGATGAGAGGAAGCTACGACAAGTTAACGGAAAGGAATCAGGTTTCCAAGGCTAAAATTTTCATCTAACGTGGCCCGTTACGTGGGCTGGCCAATTCTTCCATATATCGCTAAGTGCTAACTGCAGTAAAACCGCTCGCAGATCATTCAAAGCAATATTGTGTCCTCCTGCTCGTACTCGAACTCGTCCTCCGTCAGGCTATGTAGCTATATGAACTCGAACACCCTCTCCGACCTCCCCGTTATCTTATCACCCTCCCTTTAACTCGATTTCGGTTCGTCTTCTGTCATAAGGACGCCATTGTCGTTATGAGTCTCATAGGACGTTTTGCTGTTTCCTGTCTGCGTACCTCCCTTTGCGCGTGTTCTTCAGATCTTGATTTTTGCCTATGACCATCCCTTGTGTTATTCACATTCGCCATCTCTCGTATGCGCAATCATTTCGAATAATACACGGGCAAAATCATTGCCATTAACACACTTTTATCCAGTGCTACCATAAAAGAGTGAGTGACCCGGCCTGAGCTCAAGCCGATAGAGCAGAACATCAAGTCCCAAATATGAACGAAAATACGGCATGATATTATTTTAAGTCGAAACACGGATGTTCGGTCTTCTGGGAACTCGCAACCGAAGCTGGGCATGCCCAATCTATCTCTGGGTGGGTGGTCGGCGGGGAACGGTATCGAGATCGAGAGAAGAAAGGCAATGCCCAAGCCGACAATGGGGTCGGTCGAGGATAGAGGGGATGCTCAAGGTAAGGCAGGCACCCTGGGTTTCGCCAGAAGGTTAACCTTGAAGCGAGGAGTGCCCAGTACCCCCTTCCGAGGTCTTTCCTTCCCATTGGAAACATAGGCCTGATCCGGTCTGCCTGTGTTATGACACATCAATCCGGCATTGTATCAACGACGAAAAACGAGCTTGATCTCACCATCGTGATCTACTGAAGTGATTCCGAACTCTAGAAATCCAGATTCTAGAAGCATGGAAGGACTTTTGGAGTAACGGGCGCGGAATCAACCTCAGAAGAAGAACGCTCGATGATCCTGATGAGAAAGTTTCGAAGGAACGGAGAAGACTTGAACTGTCAATTTGCCCCCTGGATCTTCGTGGGGTATTTATTTCGTGCGAGACTCGACGCATGGAGGGGATCTTCATGTCTAGAAGCTCAGTTTTGATCCGCAGATTTGTAAGGCTTGACTTCATCACATGGAGTCCCGGATTTCTAGAAGATGTTTCATCGTTGACATCTAGCGACACCGGATCAAGATCAGTATATGGAACACGATATGACTGAATGGGAAGGAGTCCTACCGAATGCGTGAGCTCCAGCGCAGGTAAGAATGAGGTCTGTCAACGGAGCACATCATTCACTAGAGCGAGAATGATTCCATCACTATGTGATCAAAGATGCAATGGGACCCAAGCTCTCTTGGAAGATTGCGGCAAGAAACGTCTCTCAGCTTTACGGTTCCAAGTTCCAACGGAGCTCTCGAGAAATGAAGCGATAGAAGCTCTCGAAGGATGTGCCAGATAAGCGCGATTCGACTCAAGAACCCGAAAATCCATTCTGAGAGAGACGCCGTAATCTGATCCGCTGACAGCTTTTTCCATTTGGAACGACAAACTGAAGTCAAGATATGTCTGGCAAAACGAGCTTGCAAACGAGTGCGAATTTTGACGTACTCGGATCCGGAGTGGAGAGCTTATAGCATCAAAAGTGAAGATTTCACTAGGTCAAAGAGATAATAAAAGAGATGCTGAGGATGCGAGTCGAGTCGTTGGCCGGAAGTGGTGAAAATGCGGCGTGGGACGATGGCAGGCGCCTGAAAGAAGCCTCGGAGTCGCGTCCTCGGACATCGGAGCCGTCTATTTTGCCTCCGAGCTGCCTTGGCCTCTCGCCCAAGTTTGCTCTCTGTCCTCCAACCGTCGCAGTCATCGTCTTGACATACAATCTCCGCCCGAAATTGCGCTCCACGGCTATATAAACCCACTCGTCGCTCGGAGTTCTCCATTCCTTCTTCTTCCCTCCTCTCACCTGCTTTGCAGGTCGAGGGAGGGTCGATAGAAGATGAAGAACCCCTCGTCGATAACGTTCTTTTTGCCCCCTTCGACCTGCAGTCACTCGCGTAATGCCGTGATTAGTAGGCCCTCCGGTGGTCGATCGTATGGCAGCGGGCGACGTTCGGTTAGGACGTTGGCGACTTTGTCCATCCTCGTTTGTTGTGCGGTTGATGGAGGACGGCCCGGTGGCTCTGAACCTTTCTTTATGTCAGGGGATGGCTTTCGGAAATCGATTGGGTCGATTAGACGTCGTTTGCTTGGGGTTCTTATTTGGACTTCGTACCATCCTTTGTGTTGGCGAAACGGGAGAGCTTTCGTAGCTCGAGGATCGTTTCTTACGAAGCATTCCACAAATTTTTGGCACCCCATGGAGATATCCATACTTGTTTCGTCGCTTGGTGGACTTTACAGTGAGTACTCATCTCTTCATTATCCCTTCGTCGTCTAACTTGAGCACTAGGTCTATCGGATGCGCTCAAAATTATATTCAGTTTGATAGCGGTGAGCATCGCCTTGTTTGACTCGCCGCCCTTGTTCTAACTCTATACATCGTAGGCGGGATCATGTGACGGCTCTAGATTTATTAGTCGTAGCTTATGCTAGTACTGTAGCTAGACTGTAGAAAGAATAGAGCGTCGAGTAGCCTACTGAACATCGAGAGTAGCACTTGCAGTAGTAATGTACCAGAAACAAATCAGAATGTCGCGGTCGAGTCAAATTGTTTGGTTCGCCAGCCAACCAGGGCACGAAGATGGAATAGTGACCCCAGAAGTGATTGATCGAGTGAATGGGGGACTATCCCTGCACTCAAGTTGCCAAGCCTCCTCAGTCGTATCGTGTAAGGGATTCGAAATTGCAAGCGGGAATGAATGATGTATGATTGCTGAAATGAGACGAGTAGTGAGGATAGAATATCCGCGGCTTTACTGGTACTCGGAAGAGTAAGTAAGGTACAGTATCACTGGACATCGAGGAGGGGCCATTACGACTTGCGTATGTTCTCGGGTTCCAGAAGAAAATGATTTAGCAGTATAAAACTCCACAGCCCATTGAGGAACAGTATACAGTGTACCAGAGGCAATGGATGTGAACAAGAGGACCGAGATTTGCAGCACGGCATCAAATTGAAGGACAAGGCAGTGAATAGTTCAACTTTCATAATACGTGTACGTCGAACTGAGATTGCAGGGGGAGAAATACAATCGCTGGTTCGTCAGATGTATGAGCAGATAGAGCTATTGATGCAGAATCGTACGAGAATTAAAAAAGGCACGGAGACGATATGTTTGAGGTCTGATAGATGAGCATGGCGCTGATCAGAGACGCTCCGAGATACTACTAGCGCGAGCCGCATGAATGAATAGCGCGGAACGAAACGACAACGGCGACCGAGACTCTAATGCGTCGCGTTGAGCACTGATATCGTTTGACGAAGAACTGATTTGATTTAGCAGTCAATAAGAGACATTGCAGCAAAAATCTTCAGACAGAGATGACTTGAACGTCGGTACAGATCAGAAGAGGGGGCGAATGAGGATTTTGTAGAAGATCGTAAAAAATATCTGGTGAGCTCGAGCCGACATTTGTGAGCATTTCTGGACCAAGAAAAGAGTTCCATCATAATCGGGTGCGGGCTTGAAGTTGCACTCGAAAGGAAATACGAGAGCTCAGACATCGCATGGCTCGAGTGAGTGCTTAACGCAGAATCTTACAAGAATCAAGGTTAGCCGGCCTGCGACATCAAAGACGGTGATTAATAGACGGGCGAGTAATTTGGTTGAGGGCTGTGCGAGGATCGTAGAGCTGGCAAGGGGTTGCGTCAGAAGAATGAACGGGTCGTAACGACGCTGGAGGGTCAATATTTCAGTAAACATAACAGGGCGTTTGTCAGAGATCATGCCAGACATAGATTCTTCCAAATTTGCAATTGTTGAATAAGGAGCGGCCCAATTCTAATCTTCAGATCGGAGTCGACTCGTCTTGAGTGTTTTCGTGGTACGTAGAAAGAGAACCATTCAAAATTCTAAAGTCTAGAGATGGATATATCAGAGATCTGGATTGAGAATTGGAGGAAATGGAACCGAAGGAGAGGGTTTGGTAGCAGGACATCCAACGGGAGGAACAGGAGGGGAAAAACCTAATTTCCGAGCACGTCAATTATGCATATGACCTGAACGAGCGCTCGACGCAGGCGAAGATTGAACAAACGAGGATCAAGGTGAGTTTTGGGTAGAGGATCAAGGATCACGGTTTTGTTCACGAGACGAGATAGTGGCTTGATTGATTGATATGAGATCTTGAGAACGGCAATTGCAAAGTACGGAGACGACTCAATGGACGTGGTCGACAGACGAGAAGATGATAGGGTATAATTGCCGGAAAGGAAACGCCCATGGCAAACCAGAACAAAGAAAACTTTTGGTAAATCCAGGCTGACGAGTATAACAGACCTGGAAATAAGCACGAAGACTCCGACGAAAATTGAAGCTTTACCATTATCATGAATCAAGAAGCCATTTTGATGGCTAGAGCATGAAAGTTGGTTGGCAGTTGCATCTCAGAACCTGCATCCACGATGTCGGATATTCCAATGGGCCAATCTTCATAAGTCTGATCATATTGGGTGTGACAGTATCCTAGTAGTACGATTATGACTTGACGTTCGCATATTTAATCGCGCCGCAGCCTCCCCTCACATCCCGCTCATATCTGGGACTTTGTTCCTCAACCCGACAAGACATTGCAGGAAAACATTCATGTATTGGAGATAGGATACATAAAAGATGCGCTATGCTAGTCGAGATTGACGTCGGCCACTTGCAGCAATACCCGTCTGATATCTTGGGAGGCGACATCACCGTCGTTCACTGAAGATCCTCGCCAGTCCATACGCGGATATGTAACGTAGAAACTCGTGCGTAGGAGAGGGATCGATCATCGAGGATCTTTGCTCAGGACGTGATTGATGCTGAGGATATGAACCTTGTCCCGAAAGACGTTATGACCTTCCGATGCAGAGTTAGAAGTGGACGCAATGAAAAAGAAATGGCACTCGCCGATGAAATGACCGCCATTGCCTGCTCTACGGAGAGAAGCAGACGATGGCAAGACGCATTCCCGAGATGATCGTGGTGACGATCACCTCCCAGCCTCTCGAAACGGACGTTCAAGAGAACTTGAACGCCACGCCGCCGGACCGAGCACTCAATAATCTCTCCACAGCAGTCGGTGCGCAGATGAAGCACGGGGCTTCCGCTGGTACTCTTAAGACAAGGTCTCTCGGGTTCGGACTACCGAGTAGCTGCTGTGGATTTCGTCGCGATGACGGCGAGACCTGCCAGGCAGGTGAGTACGGAGGGGGGAAGGAGGGGGGCAGGACTCGAGGTAGATGTCACTGGAAACCCAGAGACAGCCACATCCTGGCTTCTTGAAGCAGAGGCACTCGCCTGAGGCCGCACGACGACGACGACAGGTGTCTTGAAAGATACCACTACAGCCAGTCCAGGCACTCATCAATCTCTCCACAGCAGTCGGTGCGCAGATGA
>KV428366.1:0-16350 GCA_001632355.1 Sistotremastrum suecicum HHB10207 ss-3 | reverse complement strand
CTAGAACATTGCGACGGCCTCGTGTCATCAGGAATCTCAGCGTACCGACACAAGCCGAAGGCGGCATCAGCGGAAACACGCCTGTACAACGAGGCTGGTTGTGAGGAATTATGAGAGAAGTTGAGGACGAGGTTAGAGTTGTCAAGGAGCCTTAGGAATTGGAGAGGAATACGGCATGAGGCATGAGGCGAAGGAACATGGCACGACACATCGTACGCTCGACCGTGTCTCAAATTCGGTTCTGATTTCGTATATAAAGTGAGCTATCGAGCTATCTAGATATCATATCATTGTATCCCCCCACTGTACGCTACCACACGCTCCCAATCCATATCTCGTTCACGCTCTACTTCCGTCCGATTCGTTCACTTCTCAATCCTCTGCTCAACCGGTCTTGTTCCCTCCATATTCGACTCTAGTCTCCTTCTACTCGACTTAGGGTCCTTACACCGGATCCTTTGGAGGGCCCTAGGAGAGAACAATGTCCGAGCAGGCGGAGCATTAATTCAATATCGAGCAGCATGCTGTTTCCTCGCATTCCATTCGTTGGTCTTGTACTTTGGTCGACCAATGCCGCAAGACTCCCACGACAAGGGCGGGATGCGGTTAGACAACCCTGAGTGTGATACACAGAGCATCGAGGGCAGATCGAGGGCACTGCGAGGTTCGGGAGTCTAGATCGAAGGCGCATCGTTAACAGGCTCTTGTTCCAACGTGTGTGTCTTAGTATGTAGAGGCGTTTGCAACAGCAGTCAGAACCCCTCGGTACTGTGTTGGAATTTCTTGATCGACTTCGGGTCCGAGGCACTCTGACAATCCCAGAAAGAAGTGAGGGGCTACAGGCCTAATCCGAGTCGGTGAAAATACCATTGACAAGCGATGTTTGGATAGTCAACGAGAACTATGAGCGTTCCCGTATGATGGTCTAGAAAATCCGGCAGCAAGAAAGGTTCCAAGTCTCTTTTGTACTGTGGCTGCCTGGCGTTGGTATATCAGCCCAAGAAACATCCCAGAAGTGTTTTTCCGAGTATCTCAAGATTCTCAACGGCGTCGTGCAGTTTCGTTTCGTAAATTTCGATCACTCGATGTTCGCCTCGACTGATATCCGATGCACAATTACCGAACCTCGGCGGCGATGTGCTGCCGTGTTGTGTGCTGCACATGGTGTGTTCGATCTTAGGCTATCAGAGAGGGTTCATCCAAGCGTTATCAACCTGAAGCTGCAACACTGACAGAGATCGGCGCATTAGAAAATATCCGTCTGCGTCTTGAAGGTCCTGGACTCCTAGAGAAAAAAGTCCTGTCACAAAACCGTGGAAGTTTGTGAGGCTTTGTGCGCGGCCCTCACTTTGAAGATAAAAGCAGACGATACGCAGGGTTTATCCAAGCAAGACTTGATCGACGATCGCAGCGTGCAGCTCGTGCAGGGACAAGTGTCCGTACGGGTTAACGTTGAGCGCTAAGCGAGCCACGTGGAGCCACGCGATGAACGGAGATATCGGGCTCAGGCTAGGCTTTCCTCAATTCTCCGAATCTTGATCCGGAAAGCTCCTGCAGGCAACGGTTTCAAGCCTCGTCTCGAATGTATCTTGCCTCTAATATATTTCCGCCGACAGAAAAGTTCATGCCAAGTGCTCAGAGTATCATTCGCAAAGCCTTTGCATTATTCAGCCATTCACCGGGTTGATCCATAGTTTCCCTGAAGCCACAGTTTCAACGCTGTTTGTGACGGTGTTGGCATCCAGGTTGCTGGGACTTAGACTGTAGCAGGTGGAAATAAAGTTCGCATGTATCTTCAGCAAGGGCGAGCCTTAATGCAAACTTCGGGAAAGCCTACAGTCCTCTAGTTTGAAGCTTGAGAGCCAGTGTTCCAGTGTACGCAGAATCGAATTACATTACAGTATGAATCTTGAAGTAACATGTGCGAAATAATAAGAGGTCCGACAATGTGCAGTCATATCCCTTTAATGCAGCGAACTTCCATGACGAGAAGCGAAAAATTGGCGAAGTCGAATAAAATATTTCCCGCGAAATCTATTCAAACGGATTTGTTCGTCCAGCCTGAGATACACATGGTGAGGACTGGATAACTAAGGTGTAGACAGGACTCACTTGGTCGTCCCCTCCCCTATTAGGACCTTCTCTGCATCCACATAGCCAGTCTGTCCACCAACGACTCTCATGAGGGTCAGGATCCATATATAAATCTTGCTGCTGTATCGAGGATGCCGCAGGACTAGCAATCCGCGGAGGGCCTGTTCGGACAGGTTTGCCATCTAGACCGATGGTAGTTTGTCTTTCTGGAAGCATAGGGCGTGCCGTTGACGAATGGGCGGTAGTAGTAGTTGAGTTCGACGCTCTAGATGATGTTGATTCTCGAAGGGTAGTCTGTGTTTTCGGCGAGGGAGATCTGATTGGAGGAGGGGTATTGGAATGAGGAGGTGCGGAGGAAGTAGACGAGGGAACCATGACAGCACTGCCAGAGCTTCCGGAACCTGATGACGACGTCCGGGAGACTATTACAGGGTCTTCGAACGGATTTTCCGGAACGTGGAGTTCAGCGGAGACAAGACTGTCACGTCGTATTAAGCCATGGTCTTGAGGCTGTGAATGTATTTGAAGGTCGAATTGTTGGGTGGCTTGGGTAGGTGTGGGGGTTGGTGACGGGGAATGGGTGACATTGATCGGGTCTAGAGGGACACCCTCCAGCTCATCGTTCGTGGAGAGGACTTGGTGAGTTTTTGGACCTAGATTCGGAGGTCGTGTGCTAGCTGCTGTATGTCCAGAGTTGCGGGAGCTCCACAGCAAGCCCGACGCCTTTCTACTGACGTCCGCAACGACCGACGATGGCTGGTGCTGATTATGAGTAGAATCACGTAGTTGTTTCCGCCTGCGTCGTTCGGCTTCTTCCCATCGTTTCAGGTTCTATCCCAAAAACCCAGTCAGCAATTTGAAGCTTGAGGCAGCGCGTCGCGAAGACAGAATTGGGATGCCGGTACTCACCTCGCTTATTCTCCGTCCTTCGGCCTCATCGTCCACAGGTGGATATGAATCCAGCCCGTCTCCACTAGAATGTACATCGACCTCGTCGTCGTCATCGTCGACTTGCTTCCCTTTGCCCTTCCATTTTGCAGGAAATGGTGGCGCGTGCTCCTCTTCAACCCAAGCTGTAGCTTTGCTGAGGTCTTCTTCCTGCGGTGGTGGCGACGTCGACGGCGTTGATGTTTCAAGACGCTGATGGGTGGACGTCGACCTGCTTGATCGAAAAGCGTCCATACGAGATCGGTGGAGAAATGCTGTGGGTTGCGGGGAGCGAATTGCAAAGAAAGTCGCCGATATGCCGCGACGTCAGTTTCGTTGTCCCTTATGTGGGCTGTTTGTGTGTGTTTGGTTCCCACTCCGAGTCCGCGCTCACATTTAGAGTTGGCCTGCGAAATATTTCCAGTGCCTGGGACTCCTTGCTTAAGCTTTTCAGTGCAAAATCATCAGTTGACTAACAGTGCAAGACCAGGCTTTGATTGACGACCTGGCCCAATGCAGGGTAGCTTTCCCGCAAGTCAATGTGGCGAGTTCTGAGACAAAGCTCTTTGAGCTATCAAAGCTATACAGCGCTAGATGGTGTACAAGAATCAGAAAGAAAGAAAGAGCGGAATGTCGAATGTGTATATACGGCATGAATAATCGAATCAGAGCTAGCGGTTACATCGGTATCGCTAGGGATTCGTTGTCCAAGGATTATAATGTAGGAGCAAAGAGGGAGATAAAGAAAGTATCCGTCCATGATGATGACAAGCCAAGAGAAAATATGCAAGGAGAAATCAATTCGTGCCCTACGTTCAAAGTCATGGATCTCAGCGCGCCACCTACATAGCCTATGAAATCAGACTCATATTCTCCCAACTGATGTTCTTCGTGTAGGCTTCCGTCTTGATTTTTTGCCAGTGGTGATCAGTGCTTCTTCGCCACTGTCATCGGCAGCTCGATCATCGTCTGAAACTTGATTGCGCAAACCGCTGGGATTGGAGGCGGCATGTTGCACCAGAGGGAGTGAAGAGTCTTCGGAGGTGAGGCCGACACGGCTGTATGCCGAACCACGCGGGCTGTTCGTGCCGACTGTGCTCGCTCCGTCTCGGGGGAGGGAAAGAATTGATGCCCGGGCGGTATCACGCATCTGCATGATGTTTTGACGGAAGGCGTTCTGCGGGAATGAGCTGAGTAAAATGACAGAGGAATCAGAAAGAACGGTACCTGTTCACGCCAGTACTGAAGACGCTTTGATCGGTCCTGGTCGCGGTCTTTCCTATGAATGAAGAACAAGGTCACGAGGGTGCCGACCATTCCTAGGAATCTTTAATACACTGTATGGGCAGCCAGCTGACCGCGTACCTCCCAAAATTGCAATGAAGACTACCACGTAGACCCAGACGCCGAAGTGCTGAGGAGAATCGGCTGAAACAGCACACTTCAAGGTGGTATCACAGTTGTTTGAGGCACATCTGGGGACAGTGAGGGATTAGATAGAGCTAGAGCCTTTGATGGAGGGTGACTTGCTCCTTGTTAGCCGCACAAGATGCTCCAAGAGCTTTGGTTTGCATGCATTGGAGGGCGACGGCGTCACAATAGAGACCTTTCACGCAGTTACCACTAAGAAAATATGGATTCAATGAGGAGGTTCGTCATTGGGGTTCTTGTAAGCTGGGCGTACCGAGAAACGACATCGATGAATTCACTGCCATCTGCAGCATATCCGATATAGGCCACATTTTCTACCAAGCATGGCTGTCCAAGAGTCACGTTCGCCCATCTAGGTAAGATGTTTAAAGCCCGAAGAAGGGTGATAATAAAGATCATCGTACTGGCACGTAAGGTTGATGCAAACGCTGCCGTTGAAGTTTTGAGTAAGATCGCCTGCTAATTGCTTGAAATCCGGTGGCGCCTCGCATTCATCTGCAATACGTTCAGAAATGGTAGTTTAGTGGTGTTCGACTCAAAACGCACCATTGCGATTTAATTGACAAGGACTGCCGACGGGCAGCAGCGGTTGACAAGCATCCTCTTCATCGGGGCAAAACTGTCCCTGAGGACATTTAGGTGGAAGATTTCCACCTGAAGGATATCCAAAAGGGAATTCGTCTCGTCGACAGCCTTTGTCTTGACATTGACCATTGCTATTGCAAAATTGCGTGATGGGGCAGGATGAGAGCAGTTGGTAGGTGCCGGTTTCGAGTTTGGTATCGGCCTGGTCGCAAGGGCCATTTAGCGGTGTATCTGATGCATAGGAAGAGGAGCAAGTGAGGAGTAAAACGAGTGTGAGGGGCAGCAAGGCGAGCATAGAGAATCGAGGTGGGCGAGCAGAGGGTCGAACGTAGCGACGGCGATGGATGGTCGGACTTTGAATCTCTATTCGGCAGCCTTTGAGATATTTTAGGATAATAAAACTTTATTATTAGTACGCAAGTATGTAGTCTACGACGGCTGCGGAATTGGTTTTGGATCGTGACAGGAAGGGCACACATGCATAACTTCATGCACAAAAACGTCGCAATCCGCGCAAAAGTCGTTCCCACAATCAGGACACCGGTAGCGTCCTAAAGGACTCAAGCCTTCTGCAGGAGCAGTTGCGGGAGTCTTGGACTGCTGAGATTCACGAAAGGGAAGGGCACACGCATGGCACACACTAGGCGATGTTATCGTTAATGAAGACTTGTCCATCCTACCTCACAGAGCCTGACGTATTAGCAGAGTTTTTCGAAGAGGCATCGCACTCACAAGACTTCGTATGGTTTGACTGGGAAGAGATGATGGTAACTTCGAGCTAAATGTGAAGAGCTGACGATCATAAGCCCGCAAATATCGCAATCCGTCGGGACGTCGCAGAGTTTCGCCCCACATCTCGGACAGAGAAATCCCTCAGTCTTAAGCTCAGAATGACAGACACACAGTGCTGGAGGAGCCGTATCTGGTAGTCTTGTGGGGAATCCCATTTGCATCAGATCGGCCGCCGGATTACCAGGTCCAGTTTTTGCAGTAGCGGCAGCACCTGTCTGAACAGGGGGCGGTATGCCCTCGAAAAGCAGATCCTTAAAGTGACCTTCGTTCAGAGCCACACCGAAAGTGCCTTGAACGATGCTTAAGTATACTGAAACGCGAGTTAAAGCTTTTTACCTCCTGTCTTAACACAAAAGTCTCGACAAATCTTCATTTCAGCAGCAAGAGAGACGAAGGAAACGCGTATTCGATCTTTCACACAAGCATCGAGCGTATCGTGTATATTTCCGGGGTCGCATGAAGTCAATGAGCCGAATATGACCAACACTTCACGAGAAGAGTGGGATGGCAGATGGCTGAAGCGAAGGTTATCGCGAGTAGGAAGTAGAGACAGGGTGAATACTGACCTCATACTTCCACGAGCCATTTCGATAGCATTTTGCAAGCTTGGTTCTCCGTTAGGCTCCAGCTTCACTCGGTCAGAAATGTGCTTCAGTACGTCCTGCGGATTACCTGTACAATTCATGAGCAAGCGGTGATTAGAAAAAGAGGAGAGCTCACCCGACATATCACATACACGTTCTCCTAGCCCCGCTCTCATCCCAACGATTCCGATCTGGCCAAGTGGATTCTGGTCGAACCATTCTGTGATGAAAGCTCGCGCATATTCAAGCGTCAAGTCAAATCGAGAAGGCCTCATGTCTTTATCGAGCATAGAAGCGGATAGGTCGAGGATTAAGATGAGATGTCGAATAATAGTTCGTCGAATTGCAGTACTCGGGCCTAAAAGCCTGACATAGAAAGGACGTAAACCCTGGATGACATGAACTATGACCAGGTTACGAACCTTCGACGACGGCCGCGAGCTAACAAATCTTCTACAGCAGTTTGAAGACTACCGCCTTCGTCCTCTTGCACAGCGTCCCATGATCGTGTATATGAAGCCTCCCATGAATAAGGTTGCTGAACGGACACGAGTCTTGGTCAATGCCTCCGCGACAGAACTCAAGTATCAAACTCACCTCCTTGCCTTTTCCCTTGCCTTTATCTTTTCCTTTCTGCACCGCTTTTCCCTTTCCTTTCGACTTCGCACCTCTCGTTCGATCCGCGCCAAAGTCCCCATCGCCATCTTCGACAATGAATGAGTCGTCCGAGTCTGAGTCTACAGCCATATAATTGTGATCTTGAGCTCTTCGTGGAGGCATGATGCAAAGGATCTAGTGAGAAAATGAGCGACGAGATTCAGAGATGTTGGCCGTCCAGGGCGACCGACGCGCTCGCGTCTCCGAAACTGCGGCGTTCTTGACTCCGCCGCTGTAGATTGGTCTGCTCGAACCGCACAACCGTGTCGATGCCACCACGAGGCTTGCTTCCGCTAGGACCCTACAAAGATGACCGGCTCTTCCACGGCGAAAAGAACATTGGACCAGCGGATCCAATGATTCTGGACTCAGTTGTGTTTATTCACCAAGGCCAGCAGATAGGATTGGACGACATACTTGGTTTTGCACAGACTCAAGAAATGCTCATGGCTGGACCTATCTTCTTTAAGGGTTCAATGCTCTTGCAAAATGAACATTGGCTCTCTACTCTTGGTTGGAACATGTTGAAGAAGGATCTGGAACAGCAGGACAGAAGGTCCTATTCCGAGGAACATTTCAGCAGGAAATTTCATGCAGGGATAAAGATTTTTGTCATTGGCAGGCTGCATGCGCAGCCACAATTCCTCAACTGTAAGTTCTGGTCAGCCATAGATTATTTTTGTCATATTTTGCTGAATTTGTTTCTGCAGCTGATCATGTTGAAAATGGTCTCAGATTTCAGGCTAGGACACCAGAAGTGGCTGAAATAAATGGATATAAAAAGGACAAATGGTATCTGCTCTTTTCCAGTTTGATTGCGGGTTGCTCAGTTGACAAAACTCTAGGACCAGATGGTATGAAGTGGCTTCACTCCATCTGTCAACATACAAGAACTCCAGAAAGTTCCTTGAGAAATATCACATCCAGAAATTCATCTTGGATGCTTGCAAGTCTGATGATGCTCCTCCTCTCAAAAAAGACAGGACCATGAATTGGCTGGTGGATACATATCTGGACTTCTGGGATTCTGCTGCAGAAGAGAAGAAGGGGAGGAGACCATGCAGATGTGATGTCTTCAACTTTTTTGCAAGGCATTGTGAGGACATACTGGTTAATTGGATTGCCCATAGCAGTCCTCTTAGCCACCAAGTGTGGAAGGCTTTCTGTGAAGATGTGAAGACTTCCAAGAAGATGGCAGCCAGGGAGAAAAGCTCATGGGGTGAAATACCCAGACCTGACTGGATTCCTGAGGTAAATAATTTATTATTTTTATTTGAGTGCCAAGGCTCACCAAGGTCTCAGGAGGAGAATCAGGAAGATCAAGATGATGATGATGCCATGTCTGTAGAGTTGCCTGAACACCCAGCTCACACCTATATTCCATCCTACACATCTTCTCACCATGCCTCACCATCTCCTCCACCAAGAACACCCTCTCCTGCCCAATCTCCTGATCCAGACCCTGGACCAGGTCCAGCTCGTTCCTCAAGCCCAACAGTGGCATACAATCCCAGAGCACATTCTATCAACCCTCTTGATGTCCTTCCAAAAACCTTTTGGGAGGCTCCTACAGTTCCAGACTGCTTTGTCTGGAGGTGTCTGATTGTCTATCCAGACACCAATGAAAGATGTCATTATCTTGTTCATTTACTCAAGCCAACACAGAAAGACCTTGGGTATCTTCCTAAGGAGGATCAAGCTTTTTTACAGAGCAAAAGATGGAGACTTGATGATGAGAGGTTAGCAGAGGTTTTTGCTACCCTGACAAGTGGTCATTACAGGGAACACATGGCTGAGTTTGGTGTTGCTGCAGAAAGGGTATGACTTCTTTTCCACTCATGTGATAAAATAACTGACTTGAAATTCTTACAGGATGCCAGAGGCAGAGTGTCATTTAAATGGCTGGAGCAAAGGGGCAGAGACTTGAGGGCAGATGATGCAATGGAGGTGGATTAGAGTCACTTTGCTGATCTGCCTTCTGCTTTAACTTATCATAATATTCACAAATCACAAATTGTAATGGGAGGAGCTTTTCCTGGATTTCCTTGTTTGAATATCTGAATTACACAATAATTGTTACAATGTACAATTAATAAACTCTTAAGCAGTCTTCCTGTATTCTCCTTCCACATCTTTCCAGGAAGGTCTTGGGATTTGAAATCCATCTCCAATTCTTGCATATGTGATGTCACCCAGTCTTGATATTGCTTTGAGCTTCTCGGCATCAGCTGTATTCTTCTCAGTCAGGACATCTTTGCGGAGATGGATCAGCTTGATGCGGCCAACAACCAGAGATGTAGACAAGTGGTCAGGGTTCCGATCCGAATGGAAGTCGTCGATTTTGTGAAGCTGAGCGGATGGATGAGTGAGCAAAGTTATTGACTTCGAACGCTTGACATACCTCGCATTCCATACTGAACGCACTCTCCTGCACACGAGGCGGTCCAACGGCTGTCTATATGCCTGTTAATTTTTTAACAATCGTGACAGGACCGCGATAGCTTACACTGGGTTCAGGTGTCAAACCGCTGCCCGTCCACTCGTTCTCGCCGGCCGGAGCATCGACTGCGGTGAAGTTGGCTGCCTCAACGAAGGGCTCCGATATTATATTGACAGTGAACTCTTTGGTTTGACGAATGTTCGCGCAGGAGTCCTTTTCGCGGCCGGGAGGGTGACTAAACGCAACCATGAGGAGAGGGGGGTCATGGGACACCTATGAGAGGAGATTAGTCCGGAAGGATCTCTTGATCAATGGTTGTGAAACGGACCACTTGAAAATAGCTGGACATCATCTGTCAAATCGAACTCGAGATCGAGGGCAGAGAACTTGCCTGAAGGGTGCGAGGTTCGGGACGCCGTCAGGTGATACGGATGACACGAAAGCAATAGGACGAGGTGTAACACCGCTGATCAAGAGCTTGTAGATTGCCCTGGAGCGAATCAATCGTGAGTAACATGGTGGACGCGTCTGACACCGCCAGTGCTCACCCAGGCTCCTCCTTTGTCGTGTCAAATGTCTTATATCCTGCCTGATATGCTTCTTTCCAATCTTTGCCACCTACTGCCTCGTCTGTCAATCCCTGACCAAACTTCCAATTCGGATTCGGCGGCTGAGTGAATTTGAACGAAGGCTTTGGATCAAATGCCGGCCGGGGAGGAGGAGGGCCGTGGTTTGAAGCCATCGAACGCGTCGTCGAAAGAGGTTTGATGATGGGAGTACGAAGAAAAGAGATAAGACGTGCTCGCGTACTCAGAGATCGCATGGATATCCTGGCTGGCGTCACATCAGAGACGCCGGGATATATATGACGGAAGATGGGAAGATTGCATTTGCCGCCGACGACGCTCTCCGAATCGGCTCTCATGGGACAACTATTAGTACAATCATTTCAGCCAGAACGGCCATCATGTCCATCTTGGATTCAACTGCTCACTCGTCGACAGCGACGCACGGATATTATGCCTGGACCGATACCCTGAAAGGGGTCTACTACGGTGCTGGTTCTGTACAGACTGCTCTCCCTACGCTCTTGGACCTTCTCGATGGCCACAAAGCATTGATTGTTACTGGCAAGAGTCTGTATACTAAGGTAGCACATTCATCTCCTGTCTTTGCAGCCTATTACAACTGACTTGAATGTTAGACCGAAGTTGTTAAGAAGGTCGAAGCTATCCTCAAGTCGAAGAACGCTTATGGTGGAACCTTCTGGGAAATCGGCGAGCATTCCCCAATCGCTGGCATACGCAATGGTGCCACCAAGTTCAAAGAGGCCGGATGCGACATTATTGTAGCTGTTGGAGGAGGATCGCCGGTCGATGCAACCAAGGCGATCATATACTACCTTCAGCAGGAGACCAAGGGTCAATTTGTGAAGCAAATTGCTATTCCGACTACTTTGAGTGCCGCTGAATATACTGTATGTCGCAATCCGTTCGAAGAATACGTTACTGACTAGAGAGTCAGATCGGCGCGGGCTATACCAACGAGGAGGGAGTGAAAGTAGCTGTCAGTGATCAACAGCTAGCACCCTCTGGGATTATTCTCGATTCCGAACTTACCCTCGATACCCCGGAGAGACTTTGGTGAGCCTCTGGTCGCCATCAATAACCTATGAAATTCCAATCTCATGTCTCTAAAGGCTATCCACCGGAATTCGCGCTCTCGATCATGCCGTCGGTGCGCATATATCATCCAGTCCAACCCCATATATTTACTTTATCTTCTTCAGAGAACCTCTACCGCCCTCTAATTCCTCCCCCGATGAAAGCACTCTGCTACGTCGCCCTCCGCGACCTCTTCACGTATCTCCCCAAGTCAAAAGCCGACCCTTCGAACGTGACATACCGAACGAAGCTCCAATTAGCGTCGTGGATGAGTTTGTGGCCTATTAAGCTCCAGAAATATAGGTGGGTCGAACTGCTCACTTGGCTCTATATCTTTGTCGACGAAGACTCAGCGCACTCGGGCTCTCTCACGCTCTTGGCCATAAGCTTGGTGCGAGGTATAGCATCGGACACGGTATCACTAGCGTATGTGCCGATCTTCTCTACGAACAAATCGCACAAACTGATGTCATGTAGTGTCTCACCCTTGCACCTACCGTTCACTACAAGGCTACCAGCGCTTCAGAAGAAGATAAACAATGGCTCTCCGACGCTTTGTTCTACCTCCGCATCCCAACTACAGGCTCTCTGGAGAGCGACGTTCATACCCTCGCAGATGCTATTGATAAGTCAGTCTCACACACATTGATTTTGTTATTTTGATCCTTATCGGCTTCGCACAGACTCGTTGCCGAGTTGGGATTAAAGACGAATCTTGAGGAGCAAAAGGTACCGAGAGCGGACGCAGAATCTATTGCTGCACAGGCGATTGGAGGCAAGGATGGACCCGAATATCCTCATGTCGTAAATCTCGTCAAAAGTCTGTGGCCTTCCGCTACCAGCGCGTAGAATGGGAGAATCGACTTAGGGTGTAACGTTAGGCAGACAATATGAAGAATGTATCAGTATGACCAATGCGAAAAGTTGAAGCACTTTTGTCCTGGTTATTGCTTCGGGTTGTTTGATGTTTTGAAGCTTAGGTTCACGACGCGCGAAATTTATCCAAGAATTCCTTTCAATCTCAATGGGATCACATACTCTACATCACCAACTACTAGTATGCCAGCCCAAGAAGATAGAAAGGATGCGCATGCCACTTCTCCGTCCCTCCCGATAGGCGCAGACCGGGAGGGACTCGCATTATTCTGCGAATTTGACCTTGGGTCCTTGTCCCTCTGCCGCATTCATCTCTACATTCTCGGCAGTTGGAACCCCGTTCTGTACCGCACCGATCTGAAAAGTCCTCAGCAAATGTGAGAGATTCGATTGAAGCGCAGGTAATTACCTCTTCGGCAGATTTGCCATTTGCATCAGCTTGGGTGCGAGTCGTGGAGGAAACACTCTGAGTGTCGTTCGGTGTTCCTATCGCGCCCTGAACTTCGATGTCGACGTCTCGGTTGAATCGGCGTGTGGCATGGAGCCATTCTGGCCCTTCAATGGTGTTGCTTCTGGATGTCCAAGGACTAGTGTGAGACATCGTTCTAACGTGTCTTCCCAAGTTGAAGAAGGGGATAGAGAGCCCATCTACCAGAATCGTCAAAAATAGCGTTTTCTGCTGCTACATGATTCACGTACGGACAATGATTGAACAGAGGACGATGAAAGCAACGATTGGTTGGATTGTTGCGGAAAGTTGTTCTGCTTGAGAAGCAGGCGGATCACTAGCTTTAGGTAGTTTTGTGAGCGCTAGCGTTGATATGTAGACAGCTAGAGAAGTGTATATTAATTCCCATCTTGGAGCGCGAAGCATGTGTTTCGTACCTCCGACACCCATGGGGCCAAAGTGACCACTGAACAGGGCCTCGCGCCAATTTCGAAGATCGGGCACGAACCTCTGGAGGAGTAGCAGAGCAGGAATTCTGCGGGCGACAATGAGAGCTATAGCGAGTACAATAAGTCGCCACGGGGCGATCCCAAGATCAGCGGCCGTAAACTTGTCGAATGGAATCCTGATGTAGACGGTTAACGATCGAAGATAGGGATTGGCCAACATCGGGACTGACCATGCTCCGATATATATGAACGCAGCACAGTTAAGAATGAGGTCAAGGATAGATGCAAAGACGGCATTCTCAGTCTGGGCATTGAAGTCTCCGTCCCAAGATATAGCTGTCCCGGCAGCAAACGCGGCCAATAGATCGTCACTTCCAATGATGTTACAGAATCCAACGACAAAGACGGCTAAAGCAAGATATTGCGCCACGAAAGATTCATGGTCGATAAATCCTCGATTTTGATTAAATCGCAATAGATAGCGGAATGCGCTCCCGGCTACGGCGCCTATGACTGTGCCGAGGATGACCTGATCTGTCAAAAGAACGCTCAAGTTCAATCAACCTGAGAACATGAGACAATATTACTGACACAAGCATCCGACTAACAGCCACTTCCCCACAGCCGACCCTGTTGTGGCTTCTAGTGTGAGGTAAAGGGGCAAAGTCAAGAAGGGATAGGCAAGGCCGTCGTTCGCCGCGGACTCGGCAGCCAAGAGGAGACGTAGATGTTTGGGGACATGTTTCACGGCAAATTTTCCCATGATGATTGCCATCGCTAATATCTAGATAGCGGAGCCAAAATGATCAGTCGGCCGTTCTTGGAGATCGATGAAAGGGGGACTAACAGGATCGGTGGGTGTGAGGCATGCGGATATGACGAGAGCCGATCTAAAGTTGAGGGCAGGAAATAGCGCAACGATGAGTCCTTGCATTACGGTTTATGAGGCTGAATGGAGTAATGGACTGAAGGTGAACCTACCTGCAGAAATAAACCATCCGAATGTCATAGTTGGGACGATCATGAAGACTAGACTCTTCCAGTTGACGAGCATGTAGGCTTTGGGGAGTTCCACTCCGATAGAGAATACGCCGGTGGCGAGTACGATGCGCATGACTTCGAGAGTGATGTCGTTTATGTCTCCCCAAGACCGAGGGTTGAAGATATTTCCTCCGCTAGGGCCTAGCAGTGGCAAATTCAGTGATTGTAGATAGGAATCCAAAGGAACGCACCTATTGCAATACCGAAGGCTGTCGCCAATACGCATTCTCCTAGATATAACTGCCACGCCTGCGTTATGCCTATGCCCATCAAGAATATTGTCTTTGACACACCTTTTCGCGGACTAGTAATGCAACTGTTGTGAACTGTTAGAGTCCTATCAACATCCACCCAACGCCTGGCCCCACTGATCACTTACTGCAACGATGAAGCCACCAAGACACAAGTAGGTTAAATTTGCCGTAGTGACCTAGGCAAGACGATCGATAAGTGAGGCTGTTCCGGACGTTCTGAAACCAAAGCTGACCTCAACGAGCTGGATAGTCATGGCGAATTCGTAGAGCCCGTAGGAAAGGGCCACAATCTGGTGGTGCCGAGACTTTCGGTGAACATGGCAAGGATTTAAGCGATAAGGTATGCTTACATAATGGCCGAGCCCTGTGATTATGTCCATCATCGTCTCTGGCTCGCAACGCAGACGCTCTCAGTCTGCAAATCCAGGTCACCTTACTGTCTGGATAGAGATGGATTTCGGAGAAAGAGCCAGCTTTATGAACTGCTTAAATGTCTCAGGCGGAACTGCGATACGTATACCCCACGGAGCGTACTGTAGCTGCCATCACCTATGGCGGAAAGTGCGCAGATACAAATTCAGCTCCTTCAGGCGACTTCGAACACGGCTTTCTTCTTCTGGACGTGTCAGATAATTGCGTTGCGCGGATTGATGCTGTCAATCACGATAAACGGCACGCGATCAACCCAGACGGCTATCAACCTTCACTGTCTACAACTTGTACAAAGGACCTTATAGCTCCTATCTGGGCATAGTCGCAGGTCAATAGTCTCATCGCTTTCGATGTGGAGCTCTTTGTTTCTTGAGGCACTGCCAATTGCAAATTGTCCTCAAAACACAAGTTTCACAGAGCGCTTGGTGATTGCGATTGCATGGGAACATGGCGCGGACTAATACAAGACTCGTTCCATATACGTGTTCAAGCGACTGCGTTCCTCGTGAATTTAATCTAGGTTTTAACACCATCGGATGAAAATTAGACACCCGACGACGATTGAACAATACTGCTAGCTCCAAAGCAGACATCTCAAAAGCATTTTGAGTCTAGGCTACTGCATCTTCATGCTGCGGGGTGAACGACCGTAAGCTACAAATGACGGATGGCGACTTACCGCAGTTCTCGTTGCCATATTCAACATCCGCTTTGGGGGTGGATCTGGTCCATAAGTCTGGAGACGCATCAGTCCGAACGTAAAGTAAGACCGAAGACGGACGTACGAATAGTAATAAGATAAGCTATGACCGACCACATTTCGGTTGATAGTGTCAACAATGTAAAATCGGAGATTGAGACATGGAGGAGAGTCATTGCAAAGATGTCCCCCAAGCTCATGACCTTACAGTTACGGTCATACCAGCCCTCACAGTTAAGAGAGGCTGGTTTGAAGGGTAGGTGGGGCGCTCACTAGGCTCTCTGATGAGTCAAAAGACACCATCGGATTCTGTCCAGAGGACAAGGAGCACCACGAGCGGTTGAGGCCGGGTTGGGGGTCCACCGCTCTCACTAGGCTCTCCATCAAACCGAAAAGGAATGTGGATTCGGTCCAAAGGACACGGAGCCCTGCCAGAGGCAGGTGAGGCTGGGTGACAGTAGCGCGGACTCTCATTAAGCTCTCTACAACGGCCGACTGCGCAGGCCGGCGATGCAAAAGCATCGCGCGACGGGCAGCCAGTATCCCGGCACACTATATCCGGAGCCGAAGTAGATTTCGTCTCGAGAACGAGAACGAGGAGCCCTGCAATGAATGCAGGTGAGGTGGGGTAGGTCACGCTGACTCTCACTAGGCTCTCCAACAACGGCAGACTGTACAGGTCATGCGACACAAAAGCATCGCACGACGATACAGCCATTGGCCCAGCACACTATATCTGGAGCCGTTGTGGATTTCGTCATGAAGACAGTGAGCCCTGCCTGTAAGGCAGGTGTCGAGTCAGAGAATGTAACCGTGCGCAGCCTCCCACTAGGCTCTCCTTCGACGGCAGACTACGCAGGCCGGCAATGCTACGCAAGGTAGCACTGCGCGACGGGTAGCCATTGGCCCAGCACACTGTATCTGGAGCCGTCGAGGATTTTGTCCAAAGGACAGGGAGCCCTGCCAGAGGCAGGTG
>KV428365.1:0-16390 GCA_001632355.1 Sistotremastrum suecicum HHB10207 ss-3 | reverse complement strand
GGTCCGGTTGCCCAATACGACCAGTCACGTGGACTGGACCTTGGAACTCTATCGGGGAGTAGTATGTCACATACTTGTTTGTCTGAGCTGCTCTGGGACACTCCTAGCATGATCCATAGATCTGTACTCTCCTCTTCAAAGCTGAAATAGAAGCTCATGGCGGTGCTAGCGAAGTTCGATTCCGTGACTCACGGACTGTCACGCCTATCTTCTCGTTTGTTGATTCCGCGCTCGTGGGTTCTCATCGGCGCGAAACTTCCGTATCAAGCTGTCACAGTCCCAGCGTAATCATGCTAATAATAACCTCATCTATTTATCCCTTCCCTATACTTATATTGAATACAGTCTATCGACTCGTAATAGAATTGCTATACAAAGTGATATAGCCAATGCTGCACTCGGACTTTTCCCCTTCACAGACAAGACGGAATAGAGAACGAAAGAGGCAAGGGTACTAGAATCAATCAACTGACAGCCCGCAACAACACGAATCAAGAATAGCCTCCGATACATCCGACAACGTGCTCGAAACTTTCTGCCAAACAGAACGTCGGCCCAAAGCAATTCTCAAGAGCTGCTCAATCCCATTAAGTCAAATCAGAACCCACGCCACAATTATGAATACCATACCTCATCAACAATAACCTTAACACTCTCCCCATCGCCAAGTTCACATTCCAAATATCTCATCCTTTCATACGTAATCCATTCTCCCGCCACTCGTTCTCCATCTTCAGGGTACACAGGTACTTCCAAATCCGACTCGTCCGGAAATATTTGATGGAGTTTAGGATCTGTTCTTAGTTCGATATCGACACCCAATAACACGTTCCGAAGTTCGAAATACGGCTTTTGCCATCGCGACCGATGACGGAGTCCGCCACTCGCACTTGTGAGTTCTTCGAATTGGAAACGGGAAATGACGCTGAAACAAAAGACGACTATGGCGAAGTCGGGACTTGGATCAGGATGTAGATACGGCCAGAGAGACGACGAATCACGGTCTTTGATGGCATCGAAGAGCACGACCGAATTGTCTAAAATTCGTGAGATTTGAGTCTCAGCTTGTGAAGTTTTCATGATCGGACTGACGCTCGATCCTGTATATAGTGTAATTAATCACCGTTGGATTGCCAGTGCTCCATATGGACCAATTCGAGAGGGTGACTCTGAGATACATTCTAATATCTCCGGCAGGTCCATTTTCGGATGTTGATAGTAGTCGATGATCTTCATTTTGGATATTTGCTCCCAGAGTGATTTTGCATGACTCGGAAAACTTCTCCAATACCTGCAAGCGGGCATTATCAATTGAACGTAAAAAGTGATAGGTATGGCATATCGATCACCCGCATTCTTTGAGGCTCATCGAGAGAGCCCTCCGCTACCAGGAAAGCAGAAAGCACCCGAATCTACAGCACCATGAAAACTCGTCGGATCAATTCAATTCAAAGTTCGAGACAGGCGATCATAGTACCTTCTGTACCGAATCCCTCTGACTACAAACCAACGAAATACCAATCCTTCTCTCTTCACCATACGACAACCGTAGGGGGATCATCATAGAGGGATGATTCGGAGGGATGAGAGTGCCGTACGGTGTGAGAAGCTGAGAGATAGCTGTTATAGATCACAGCGTTGTTTGTAGTCGAGTTTGTCGATGCAGTGCAGCGCTGGAAGCTCAAATCCTATTATGACATTGTCCGAAGCTACTCAGGGTCAGAAGCTCAGGAACTCAAATGGCATCATGGTCACATAACTCACAAATCACACCCTCGCTCACACGCGAGGTGGGTGTAGACGCACGTATGTACACCGCTTGCTCGACGTTGTGCGCTGGGTGGATAATACTATTTGGCAACCCGGTTTCCGGGGTTTCCATGATTCGAATATGATTTCTGACCTAAGCAGGATCATGATTGGTGAGCACGGCAAACGCCGATAAGCCTTCTTCTCGCCAGCAGTACTCGTTCGACGCTCTCTCAAGTTTCCGATTCGACCTGATTCTCCTGATGACCTCAATTCCAACCGAACCGTGGTCATGCAAGCGTACAGTTGCAGGTGCCCGATGGTCCAATTGCTTCATTGTAACGACTCCAATACCTTGAGATGTGGGTCAACTATGATAGCATTGACAGGAAGCTCCGCTCTGCCAACGCGACGAAAGGATCTGCGTCTGGAGTCTTAACAGATTGATTGAGTTATGGGGATGCTATTAACGGATGGGTAGCTCGTGAAGCTCATCAGGTGCGTGTATTGTCTGGGGGGGGGGGGATTTTTTTTCGGACGAAGAACCCTGACGATCTCTCTCTCTCCGTCGCTCTCGCCTCGAAAGCGGAGAAGAATCATCTATATAGAAGTTTCAACGCCTTCGTGGTTCCGGTAGCCGCTACAAAGCTAGGAGTCCGCAAGCAAGTGCCGATCCGCTAACGCGACGAACGCATTAGGTTTCTCAGTCAACACGGAGCACTGACGATCTCGAACTCTCTCATCGCTAATAGTATATGACCGACGTGGCCTCTCCTGGCCCACACCCGCCCTGTCGACCCCTCCACCTCTAATTCCATCGGCATCGTAACCCGAGTCTCTATTCCCGCCGACCCAAACTCCCTGCTAGTAAAACGATCATGATCGCCGCGCTCTTCAAACAATCCAGGGAGATCCCCCGTCCCACACTCCTCAGTGAATCCCTCTCCTATCTACTATCTTATACAGTATTCCTTAGCGCCTCATCTGTATCCTTATGGTTGTCTGAATGATATACGACTTCGGAGTTAAAGCACATAATATCCCGTACTCATGATTTGTCAGAAAATTTGAAACAACCCCGGAAACCGGGTTGCCAAATAGTATTATCCGCGCTGGGTACATAAGCTGGGTTGTGTCGACCGACGAACAGGCTTTAACTTGGTGATCAAGCACGACGTGTTGCAGATTGGTACCATTGACGATAGTCCTTTTCCACGCCGGCGCATTTCTGCATCATTGAGCTATCCCGCCGCTTTCCAATCATTAGCCGCTGAGCTGCTATCCCCGACTGACACGTCCGTCGACGCCGCCCAGCGCCCCGCTGGTCGTTTCGCATCTCTGTAACATTATTTCACGATGGCTTCCCCTCGGATTCCTCGCCATCGGGCCCACAGATCACTCTCTGGGTCTTCGGCAACAAAGATCTGATCATGTTCATGATCATTTGTTGCCTCTGCTTCCCCCAAGTGAAGAGGGATATATTCTTCTCGGGATCCCCGATGATTTAAAATGCTCACAAACACATAATACGACTGCGTATGATGAGTTATTAATAAGGGACCTCGACAATAATCGATATGATGACCAAGAAGTGATATGGACTCAGATGCTCTGCGTGGTCGTGTAGGACACGATATGCCAGCGCGTCTGCCGATCTGATAAGACTTCAGATTTAATAATCAGCATACGCATCACTTTAACTTTGGGAAACGCGAAGCTCAACCTACCTTGAAATATTCCAGTCTATCATAAGCGCCGTGTCAACGCAAGGCTCTATGCCTTATAATGTCAGTCCATTCCACCACGAGCCATTCTTTGACGCAAGTCTCCATGCCTTATGGTTCACGAGATGAAATATTTCGTCAGTATCCTGGCTCAAATAATCACGTGATGAAACTCACCTCTCGAAAGACAGCTTTCACCTGCTCTTTATCCGCAAGCGAACATTCGATATATTTTGTCGCTCCGCTCTTCAGTGCAATTCGTTCTCCTTCTTCAAGAAGCACCGGACCGAGCCTTTGTCCGGATTCGCTGCTCTGAGATTGAAACAGACGATGGACTTCCTCCGGATCAGACCTCCACTCAATGTCCATCCCAACAAGGATCGTAGGCCAGGGCTTTCTCCGCAATCCCAACCACGACGACCTCTGCCTGTCATCGACTCGGATGTTCCCAAACTCAAATCGTGACAAGACACTGAAACAAATAATATTTGCCCTGACATGGGTGGCTTGTCCGGAGGATTAGAAGGCGTAAAGCCAGGTGTAAGAAGTTCCTTCAGCGGTGTTCTTTGTCTCGGGATAGGATGTGTCACCGGCTTATGGATCGACGTTGGCTGTGAGATCAGACTCGTCTTCTATTCGGAACCAACGAACGCACCTTTGATGTTGTAGATAGTCGGAGATGAAGAACTCGTCGCCGATTTGGTGGACGTCGTTTTTGATTTGCGAGAAGGTGCAGCAGGCAGGCTTTTGAAATACACGTGTGTCGTCTTTCTAGCTTCGTAGGTCGATATATGACCCAAGAACTACAGGGCTCAGCGGGAATCACATACCAACCCCAGGTCATGGGACTATGATCGAACTCACTCTAGATCTCTCTTCTTCCGCTAGAGATTCATCGACCAGAACGTATGCGGAGACTAATCGATCCTAACTTAGATTCCGAAGTAAGTCATTATGCCAATTTTCTTCGGAGAAATGAATTTCATACCCTTTCCGTCGCGCTGACATCAGTGCTACGAATACTTATACAAAACTCTTTCTGATCATTGAAAAGAAACATGGAGTTTGATGCAGAAGAGGAGGGGGGAACGCAACGTGGTCGCTGTGCGCTATTTGCCAAATGCAGTGCCATGGTCTGACGTCCTCCTTGATATATATATTCTTTCGAATTTTCTCGTCCTCTAGTCCAGATTTATTGAGTGGAGTGGAGTTGATTGGAGTTAATTGAGGGGATATTCTAATACGAACATCATCTTTCGCAAGCCAGGTTTATCGGTGTGAGAGGCAGCCAAGGTGGTCACTCAACCAACTTGAACCACGCACTCATCTTGCAATTCGGCAGCGGATGGTCTGATCATGATCGGTGATCGATCAGATTGATCTCGTCACCTTGCTTACGCACCCCACACAAGCGCCCAGGCACACCGATCAACCACGCTCTTCGACCCGAACCATATCCGCTTTCCTTATAGCAGCTCGAGTCTGGCCTATCTCGACGACTGCGCAGCCTTTGGACGCCGTTAAACGTCATTTGAAGGGAACAGAGAATAGCAACTGAGTCATAGAGCGACTCGGAAGCGTGCCCTTATTGTCTTTTTCAGCTTTGTGGGTCGGCTCCGAGAGGTGGGATGACAATTGGGTTCTAGATAAGGCTCAAGCTGAGGGTCTTACATATAGCACCTCGTTGTTTCACTTGACGCGTACACACCTTTGTCCCATCGTCCTCCCTATCCAATTTCACTATAACGATGTCCCTACTCCAAAAAGCAGGCCAGAAAGTCTGGTTCATAACCGGCACATCCTCAGGTTTCGGCCTTCATCTAGTCCAAACTGCCCTCTCGCGGGGCGATAAAGTCATCGCTACAGCGCGCCCATCGTCGCTTCCGAAACTCACATCTGCATTGACATCTTTCGACTTCTCGAAGTCCACAAATCCAGAGGTGAAAGTCAATCAAGAGAACTGCGTTGCTCTGGGATTGGATGTGACCAGCGATTTGGAGAGCATCAAACAAGTGGCGGAGGAAGCTATTAAAGTGTGGGGAAGAGTCGATGTGGTAGTCAACAACGCTGGGTACCTCATCCTCTTCGGCACGTATTTAACGAGTTGACAAGCCTTTGATAAGATTTGGAACTGTGGGCACGCACGAAGAATCAGGGTACTCCTTTCGTTGAAGGGAGAGTACAAAGCTAAAAAAATCCACAGTGTGGCAGGCCTCCTCAACCAATTCCAAACCAACTTCTTCGGGCCTGTAAACGTCACGAACGCATTCTTACCCCACATGCGATCTCGTCAATCAGGCACGATCGTAAACATCGGAAGCAGATCAGGATGGCGTACGAATATTCCCGTACGTATTTCATCCCAATAACAATGATACATACACGTGTATTGAACTATGTACAGTTAACAGGTACATATATCACCTCATGGGGCCGTACAAATGCTAATATGAGCATCATCGATGCACAGGATTATACGGCTCATCCAAAGCCGCCCTCCACGCATTCACAGAAACCCTCACAACAGAAGTAAAATCCTTCAATATCCGCGTCCTCCTCGTCGAACCCGGCGCCTTCAGAACCTCCGCAATCCGCACTTCAAACACCCACCCCCGTCCCGCGGACTCAACCTCTAATCACGCGCTCGCAGATTCGATGCTCGCACCCGGATCATTCTCCATAGATGCCTATCAGCCTCTCCACGAACGCGTTATTCAATTCATGCATTCGACGGTTGGGAAAGAGGAAGGTGATCCGGTTAAGGGAGCTGGTGTTATTGTGGATGTTGTTAGGGGAGAAGGTGTTGCGGAGGGTAAGGAGTGGCCGGAATGGTTGTTCCTTGGTGAGGATTGTATAAGTGATGTGAGAGCGAAGATTGGGAGGATTTTGAAGACGATTGAGCAGTGGGAGGATGTGGCTGTCAATACGAAGTTGGTTGAGAAGGCGGAGTAGGTGTGGAACCCCAAATCAGATTCAGTGTAGAATAAGTAATTGTTGTATGATACATGTAGCGCGAATGCCACACATTTTGTGAAGCCGTATGACACGATGCTATTGCGCTAGAACGCAAGGACATCAATAGCCCGAATATCACCGTCTTGATCCATCTACATCAAGATAAGCTTCACATCGAATAACGGAAACAAAGCGCTCACATCAAAGGACAATATCCGATCCTGCGCAATCATACACCCGCTAAACGAGCTAGGCACGATCGGATCAGGGAGTTGACGAGGAACGAAAGGTAAACTTGGAAGGAGGGACTTCCAATCATTCACGGTCGTCCCGTTCGATGTTGATGTCACGGTTTGTTCGTTCGGTGCACGGGACGTTGAGGGAGTCGGTGGTATTGGATCGTGAGAGGATGAAGATGAAGTCGATGCTGAGGGTATTAAGGAGGGATTCGGTCTGGATGAGGAGGGTGATGGAGTGAGAGTTGGAATCGAAGCTCGAGGCGAAATAGGCGGCGAATCGAGGATTTGACCTGGCTGATCAGATGAACGTGGTCTCCGCACGTTTTCACGAAAATCCTCGTCGCTCTCATCCGACTCTGAAGAGAACTCCGAAATGGTAGACGGTCCACCTCCTCGAACAGCGCCGTCATCTCCGTCATCATCATCCGCTTCACCAGCGTCAAGATGTGATCGAACAAAGCCAGATCCAATACCATCGACAACATCCACCGGTAAATCGACCCCTACCGGTATCGAATCAAGCATCCCGAGATCCATACCCATCCCAGCATGCCGAAGATGATTCATAGCCAGATACTCTCCGCTCGGTTCACCAAGTTGCAGCCATCCTCTCTCCGTCTCCACACCATTATCTTGCCCCGCGTGCCCATTCGCTTTGGTGTCGCCGTTCAAATTGCGTGTCGAACTTTCTTCGTCGGCTCCCGTCCGTATCCCAAATACACGTTCGAACATGGTGGCTGTAGGACCAGGCTCGAGATTCCACACTCCTAATCCTGATTCAAATTCGGGTCTGGATTCCATGTCTCTGCCTTTTCCTTTCTCCTCCCGAGTATTCAGTCCATTTGCGTCGCCATCTCCGTCGAACGAATCGACCACGTCCGAGCCGTCGTTCTGGGAGGAGGATGCATCGGATGTCGACGTCGACGTCGATGTCGGTTGAGAAGTCGAATGACCGAAATCAAGGACCCAGTCCTTCCGGTCTTCATCAGGACCTGTACACCCCAACACCCTCGACCCATGAACGAATCTAGCGCACAGTCAGTATCATTACGAAGAAGATGATGAGGGAAGGAAGTACCTGAGCCAATGATGCTGATTACCCCGATTCACAATACGCGTATTCCGAGGAGCCCATTCATGCCATTTGAGAATCTTAGCGGGGATCTTCGTCTGATGTTCGTCCCATCGTATTCCACCGCTTCTTGAGCTATGGGAATGACCGTGGCCCGGTGTTCCGGGTGTTGTAGGTGTCGCGGTTCCGGAGAGATTGGGAGTTGAGATCCGGATGGGCGTTGCGGTTCTTGAGAGGAGGGGAGCATGGAGGTTGTAGAATGAAGATGAGGATGACGAAGATAACGGAGGTGGTGAAAGAGATGAGTTGGCGCGTTCTTCTTCAATCTCTCGGATGATACGCATGAATGTTCGGTTCTTGATGATAATGTCGAACGAGACGTGATATCCGACTCCGGCTCCTCCTCCTCCTCCTCCTCCTCCTCCTAGTACTGGTTGTGGTGGTCCCATCACTAGCTGAGGTCCGATCACCTGTTCAACGACATTCCCGCCTTGCCCTTGCCCTAGTCCCTGAGCCTGCTGAACAGCCGCAAGAACTGCTGCAAGAGCAGCATTGAATTCCTGAATATCACCGCCCGGAGCAGCGATTTGAATCTGCCCCATCCCATTCGGAAGTACCTGAGCTTGACCTTGAATCCCAATCCCGCCTCCTCCTCCTCCTCCTCCCTGCTGTCCCGGCCCATGTCCATGTCCACCACCTCCACCGGGAGGAGTGGGAGGATCAACACCGAAACTCAATCGAATGACATGGACTGCTTCTTCCCTCCCTACACCGAATAGACTTCCGCCTTCTTCGACGGGTAACATCGTTTCGTAGGGGCCTGTGTGGGATGTTATACTCGATCTCCAGGTAAGACCTCCTCCCGTTTGTCTCCCTGCTCCTGCTTCAGCTGTACCGTTCGCGTTTGGTGCGCCGTTGCCGTTGGCATGACCGTTAGGTAGTCCACCGTTGATGTGAGGATGAGAGAGATGAGAAGTGGAGAATGGAGATAGAAGTGGGGGAGCGAGAGAGGATATCTCGAGCGTTGCTATGTGCGTAGGCGTAGGTCCATCCGAAGGCGAAACGAAGGTATAAAGATTGAGCGCTACATTCCCCGTATGTTTCCTCACAGTAATAAGGAACGATCTCGGAGTGATAAAATCGAAATCAGTCATCGTATCATCCATCCTCAACGTCTACTCCTCATCAGTACAAATCACCTAATTAAAGAGGAAGGGAGACGCACGGTTTCCTGGATTCCGGTGTGCCAGTTCCATATGACTAGTGATGTCGAACATGTAAGTGATAGAACGTCCGAGGCGATTTGCATCTCGCTTCCGTGGAAATCAGGAGATGTATAAGCCACTTTCGCTCTCGCAGCTCTCGGATGGACTTTATTCCCCGACATCGTCCTAAAATATATCCTCGACCAACTCAACTCGTCAATTCTACGCCCATCATCAGCCAACCCTTCCTCATAATCAAGCAACAGAAGACGCACATATGTTCACTCTCCAAAAGGACTAAAAGATCCTGTCCCGGATCAATCGCAAAATCACGAATATCGACTCCAAGATCTTCGATCCTATGTATCCCTCCATTCCTCTCTCCATCCGGAAGCATCACAAAATCGATAATCCGACTTCCAACTCCAGGAATCCGGGGGTTCGGTTTAGCTTTCGCGAATACGCCGCCTACGAGTTCGTAGCAGTTACATGAGCCGGAGAGGGGGATGTGGTAGAGTGAGAGAGGCGTTTGATGGGTCCAGCGTTTGCGTCTTTCGAGTAACTTTTGGAGTTTTGTGGACGTTGAAAGAGGGGGTGTTCCGTTATTGGACGAGCTGGGGGAAGGAGGGGGTGCTTCGATCAGGCCATCTCGTGCGAGTTCGATTATATAGATCAATGCAGGGCTCTGCAACACCGTCTTCCTCGTCTCTCGATTAACCTACATCATCCAATATTAATCCCATCAGCACTGTGGCATTCCAGCAATATGGAATATGGACGCACGAGAGTACATTGTAACAATTCACGGAAATTGAGGTACGAGAGTATATAAAGCTCAAGATCGTATGGCAATGGGAACATCGCGAAGACCACGCCGACCACGCCAAAGAGCTATCGATGGGTGAGATAACGCTGAATGTTGGGGGGCGGGAGAAGGCGTGGATGAGGTGAGCGCAGGCTGTGGGATCCGGAACCAGGACTTGCAATGCGGGGCCTCGATTCGGAGGCGAGGCGGGGTAAGCCAAACATGTGTAATCACGCCATCGGCTCGGCTGCGGTAGCGGCGGCATTGGGCGCTAATATTGCCTTTACCGATTGAGAAGTCGCACGAGCAGTTGCAAGTGGACGATACAAGTCAGCGTTTCGGTGAACTGCTTAACAAAAGTTATAGAAATATCTTTGAATAGTTGAGGTGTATTGGTCTCAATTGACTAAGAAAATGGGTTAGTCCGTAGGTAAGACCGACTTGTGGTGGTGCTTTTTCGAGCAGCCAGTGTAGCGAGTTTATTCGAGACTTTGATTTGTGATCCGCTTGAATTTGCACGAAAAAAGTTCTACATCTAATCTCATTCATATATTGGCTTAAATCCCTACATCCTAATTCCTAATTCTATATTCAATCTCTCCCTCATATCCGCCTTCGCTCATTGCCTTCGCTCGTCGACACATCGTCGTCCTTCGTTCCAATCATAACCACTCGTAAATAAGTTCACTCAAAAAATTTACTCCTTGATCATCCCCACAACAGTCTTCGCACGAATATTCGAAGTCCTCTTCAGATTCCGAAGCTTCAACGGCGCCGTTTCATGTTCATGTGCTATAGCCGCTTCGCCAACTGGCTGATTATAGTAAAACGTTACTTCTTCTAGACTGCGTCAAAGTTAGCACCGGCATTCCATGGCATCAAAAGAAAGAAAGAGACGAAAGAAAAGAGCAAAGAAAACGAGACGAGAGGATTCTGAAAAGCGAACAAAATAGAATAACTCACTTAACACCCCAAGGAACCCAAAACCACACCTCCGGATCCCCTCCCTCCTCCTCCTGCTCCACCTCCACCCCCTTCTCCGCCCTCTCCTCCCTCCTCTTCCGTCTCTCCCACCACTCCTCCCCGCCCCTCCACTCCCACTCCTCATACTTAATCCTATCAAACCTCCCATCAACTCCACACTTAACACCTTTCCTCCCAAAATGTCTCTTAAAACTATCCTGTCGAGCGAATACGCATTTGCATATAGGACATTTCCAGAATGGACGAAGGATATCGGGGAGATGGCCTGTGAGGTGGCGGTGCCATGATATCCATGTCCAACCTGTTTTTTCGAGGTGCGGGCAGGGGAGGGAGAGGTCCGATTCAGAGTCGTGCGTTGTGGAGTGAGCGGTACCGGACGCTAAGGTGGAGGACGACGAGGGTCCGGGTGGGGTGGAGGATGAGGGGTTTGATGTGGAAGCGGATTTGGTAACAGGAGCCGTACTAACCATCCAAGGACACCCCCCTTTCTTCTCAGGAAGCACAACAAGCCTCGGATCAATCCCTAACATCCTAAGCACCTCCACAGTCCTCGGAGGTGGATGCGAGGGTTCATACTCGAACGGAGGGGGGTATGGAGGAATCGTCAGGGCAGGTGGAGCAGAAGGGAAGAGTGGGATATTATTCAGATCGAGGATCTCTTTCGGAGGCACTTTCGAACCGTCCCCACCTCCAGCCACCTCCGTCGCCTCCCTCGAACCACCTTTCATCGCATTCGTCGAAGCATTCGCATTCGCAGACGCACCCGCATCCTTCCCCTTCCCCCCCTTCAAATTCCCCGGCGCACAAAACCCCGTCGGAGCAACCCCCCCAACACCCTCAATAGCCATAAAAAGCGCCGCAGGCCTATACCTAACCGCATGATGTCGACTCGCACACAGCGTCATACTCTGTATATCTTTCTGTCTTTCGAATGCGGAGAGTCGGTTTGGGATTGAGGAAGGGAGGAGTTTAGGGGGGATGTGACGTTTTTTGGAATATTTGGAGGATTTGGATTTGGAGGATTTTCTGGCGGGGTGGGGGAGGAAATCGGGGTCGGGAGGTTCGAGGATTTCGAGGCCGGCTAGTATTTCGGATTTGGTGGGGGATTCGAGTTTCTGGGTGAAAGACGATGGTGACGGAGAGGTTGGACGCAGAGATTGCATGCCTTGGGAAGGGTCGGAAGGACCTGAGAGATCAATAACCTCGGGTTCATCCTTAATCTTCACCTTTCCTTTCGCTTTCTTAACACTCCCGACGTCCGTCTTGACTTTCCGTTTATACGATCCTCTCGCTTGAGCCGCAGGCTCGTAATCATCACTTTCACCTTCGATTTCGAGTCGAGCTTCGTCCTCCGGATCGAGAACGACGACTCGTTTACCAGATTTCCTCCTCCCGGTCAAGGTCAAATTCGTAGCATCAGCAACAACGGTGCTGTTAGTGGAAGCAACGACTGAATGCGACTTCGAAGCTGCGACCTTTGCACGAGTCGCACTCCTCGACCCGCGCGTCGAAAGCGAAGACTCCGCAGAAGGTTCCTCAGGTTCCTCAGGTTCCCGAACTGGACGTTCGATTGGTGCGCCACTGGCACCGGAAACATTACCAGAAGAAACCGTTTGCTTCCGTATAATAGGAAACGGCAGTTCTTCAATCGGAGCCTCTGAAGAATCCATTGAAGGAGGATGGAGGAGTGGCGAATCGATTACATTCGCCTCCGATTTAATCTTCTTCTTCTTTCTCCCGACAGCGACAGCTGCACTCGGGAGAGGAATGGCTGCTTCCTCGGGTTCAATTTTGACTTTACCTCTCAGCATCGTCATGGTCCGATACGAGATACCCTTCCTAGGCCTCAGCGAATATCCTTCCTTCTCGACGATCTGCACTTCCTCTTCTTCTTCGTCCTCTGGGGCAACAGAAGCAAGCTTCCGAGAACGAAGTTTACGGGGAGGAACTGGGGAGGGCTTAGCAGGCCGTGTAATGGGCGATGGGATATAGGGAGCTGCCTTCGCCCGGATTTCTCCGCTTGTACCTCGAGACCAGACGACTTTATTTCTTCTCCACTCCCCGTCTCTTCCTTCTTTCTCATTAAGAGTATTAGTACGAGTGAAGGATGTTGGATATATTGGGGGTGGAGGCAGGGCGAAAGGAGATGATGCGAAGGGGGAAGATGATAGTGGCGGTTCCTGAATATTATCTTCGATTTTGATTTTGATTTTGATTCCGATCGGAGGGGATCCTATAGCTGTACTCTGTGAAGGTGATAGTATACCCTCTATAGGAGTAACAGTAGCCGTAGTCGTAGATGAAGATGAAGGAGAGAGCAAAGGCGTCGTCGTCCCTTCGATCAACTTGCCACGAGGCTCATCCCTAGTGGTAGCACTCCCATTTCCACCACTAAGCACTGCAGTGGTGGCTGTAGCGCGTTCAAGTAACTTGCGCTGCTTGAGCGATACCATCCCCCCTCTAAGTAACCTCAATAATATCCCAACGCAGAGGAGAAGGGAGGGGGAGGTGCTAGTGGGGAGAAAGCAGTAGCCGGCGGAGAGTGTGGGTCCCTTCCGAGTGCTAGCGTTGTGCGCTTACGGCTTTTCCTTATTGCTTCCTTTCAAACTCCGATTAACCTTCTGATCCTTCTTTGAACCCTGCTTGACTGAATAATCAGTGCGCCTTATGATTCGGTTGCAGGCACAGCTTTGGAAGCTACCCCCCAACGTTCAATATATAATCCATACCCGTCTATACGCTACCCATGCAGCAGGAGAAGGAGAGAGGTATCCGTGGCCGAGTTCGCCAAATCCCTCACCGCTTGAGATATTTCATCTTCGGAAAGGAAGTACACAGTCCGAGATCAAAGCTCGTTGTATGTGCCTCAATACAGCTAGCTTTATTATCTCCTTACTGAGAACTGACTGACTGAATGTAGATTTTGAGCTCGTAAAGCTGTATCACCCCGACTCTCATCACGCCCGCTCCTTACCATCCACAACTCGTCATCGCCGCTTTCAATCCCTCAAATCAGCATACGACATCCTATCCCACCGCCGTCCCTCCTCATCCTCATCCTCGGGGTTCAGAGCCTCAGACCACGAATTCGGTTACGAAGAAGAATTATCAAAGCGCAGAAAAGCATACGCAAATGCGTACACGAACAGAGCTTCGTGGGATGGAGGTACTTATTATGGGGAGTATTCGAGAGGGGGATGGTCACCTCCTAGTAGTGCGGATGTGCAGAGTGAGAAAGTTATCCTCTGGGGTGGAGTATTCGTACGTCGTGCTCTCTCCCTCCTCCCACATTCATCCTTTCGTGTATCATAGCCCCTCTCTCAATTCGATCCGACTCTTCGCCATATTCCTCTTCTTCCTCACTGTCTCTCCTCGATTCATTCAACCCCGGTGCCATCGACTCGTCGCTGATTGAGAATATAAACACAGATCGCATCAATAGTTTTCCTCCCATTCATATATCACTCCCCCATTTCCTCATCCCTCGCCGCACACAGAAAACACCATGAATCCGCCGCACACAATCTAGCTTCCGCGCGTGCTGAAGCGAAAGAATGGGGGAAGGAAAGGAGGAGAGAGATAAGGAGAGTTGTGCGGGAGATGGAAGTCGCGAAAGCTCTGGAGGCGGCGGAAGCTGCTGATGCCAGTCCTGACGTTAGCGCCCGTTCTGGTCCAACAGGCGGTAGTGGAGGTGTTAGTGCTGGGTCTAGTAGAAGTTCTGGTGTAGAGACTTCTCTAAGATAATATTTTGCTCTTTTTCGAGGACGCACGAGTGAATTTCGAATAGTGTGACGTAGCACACAGTAGCCGATGCTCGGCTCTGATCGGCTTCACTTCAAGTCGGGCCGTATATCGGCTTCCTCGGCATGCTGGGTGTACTCGGAGACGGCGGAGATAGAAGTTCTAATGGCCGGTTATTCAGGAACTTGCAACAAAATGTTGCACGGTCTTGTTCACCTGAATATTTATTCGTTTTCCTGAGGGAATCGGGTTCATTAAACTACGCGCACCCCCTGTTCTCTCATTGCTATCATTTGACTATGCTGTTCAAAGGAAAACAGAACGAGTTGACCCTCAAGACAAGACTTCTTTGACACTGACACCGCAGGTCCGCGGACCCCTGACTATATAACCCCTGGTAAAGATTTGGCGAAAACTTGTCCGGATTCCTCTTTTAGCGGACTTCCAACGTTCTGAACCCCCGTCTTTTTGGAATAAAAAGTAAGATAAAAAGCTTTGTATACTGATTACATGTAGTCCGGAGGATCATACGGCCGGGCGTCTGCAGTGTTGACAGGCGCGACGGCGGTGCATCTGACGAATAATTAATAATGCACAGCCATTGACGGTGCCTTGTCTTCCCCTAACCTCAGTTTTTCCTGGATCGACATCAAGATGATGTTCTCCCGGAGTCATCAAAAGGAGTTCTGCATCAGCGTTCTGAGTACTGATATCAGCGCTACGGAGAGGGTGATTCGGGAAGCTTTGACGACGCGTCGCGTGAGGGCTGATTAGGATTTTCATACAGGATCGACTGATCGCGGCCTATCTCCTGCTTGATGACTCTCTGGAAAAGAAGAAAAGAATACAGGCAATTGTTGATTTTCAATATGGAGGTTGATTGATTGATAGTTGAATAGTTGCTGGGTCAAATATCGACGTACGAAGCTGAAAGAATGACACATCTATATTTAAAATTTCCCGAACCGAGCTCTCACAAAGCGGAAACAAGAACAAAAATGAATACCATACCCGCACCATCACAACCACAATTCAAACAAAACATTCCAACCCCGTACATCCACAAAATCACTTGTAAGTCCATTCTCATGCTCCCCCAATCTCAACGGTAGAACTAATAGGATCTTCTTCGAAAAGCCGGCGACGACTTCTATCCAGAATCCAAAATCGTCTCGGGAGGAATATCAAAATTCTGGCTCTACGATACAGAGGCAAAACATGACGGAGTGAACATCATCTGTTTCAGCGTCTTATCCCGCTTTGAATTTCGGAACATCCAATTTGACGAAAAGAGGAGGTCTTCGTGGGCTCGAGTAGGACGAAAGCTGAGACCGACGATTCTTGTTGGGATCGACATTGAACAGAGGTCTAATCCAGAGGAGGTCCATCGATTATTGCAAGAGCAGCCGCTCTCTGGGGGCCTGTATGAAGGAAGAGTTGGGCCTGTGCTTCCCGAGGAAGGGGAGATGATTGCACAAGAGTGTTGAATGTAGTGTAGACAGTAGTGAAAGAATAAAGAAAGTGTTGATCACACGAAGAGCGATTAAGGGGGAAATATGCGATGAATTTCGAGGGGCTGTAAGGCCTCCTTTATACATCTACTGTAGGCTAAATTATGCTACTTTGCATTAATAGATCTGGAGAAATTTTTGAGAAGACTAGGATGAAACTAAAGTAATGGCCGCCAGGAGCCCGAGTCCACATGGACAAAATATTAGGGATAAGATAGGAATGAAAGGAGCGTATGGGAAATAGGGGAAGAAGAGTCTAAAGAGTCTAGACGAAGCTGAAAATGTCCTTGAAACGTCGCAGAGAAGCAAAGGAAGAAGGAATAAGAGAAAAGAAAATAAACTCGCCATACGAGTGGCGCAGGTGAAACCGATCACCGAGTCTCGCCCTCGCATCTAACTCCAACA
>KV428364.1:0-16400 GCA_001632355.1 Sistotremastrum suecicum HHB10207 ss-3 | reverse complement strand
ACCACGGCATTATTCGTCGGATTTCCGCATTCCCTTTCCCCTTCCCTTTCCTGCCTAGAGCCTTGCTTCGTGATCGCTCCCGTGGCACAGTTTAGCACCGCGTGTCGGTCTTGGTGTGTCCTTGGGATGGTCGTTGGGCATGGCTCGCTGACCCCGTATGGGCTGTCCTCTACTGGGCTCCAGTTTTGGATTGCTTCGGGTGACGCGTTTTATTTTATTTTTCGCTGCTGCCTTGTTCGGACGACCATTGCACTTGGCTCAAGTGCTTGGTGTCTGATCTGGGGGGTAGTGCACTTTTCTTCTGAGGCATCGTACGTCGTTTGCATCGCATGCGATCATCCGGCGTATGTTGTCTCCTCGCCTTTTCCTATCTCCACCATCCCTCGCTATCACAGTTCTGGCTGTGGGGTGTGCGGTGATTAATCGAGGCTTTCTTACATTTCTCGACGCGATCTGATGTTGCGCTGCGTAATCATGCACCGAACAGGGATTCACTTTCTTATTGACATATTTTTCATGTTAGAAACGATTCAACACTTCGGCTGGAGTCTCATTGCGCTTTTCAATGCGACGACACTGACATTCACGTCATCGCCGAAGCGCGTTGTTTAGATGCGTACCGGTAAGTCCTCGACGCGCTTGTGAGAATAATCGCTCATTTATTCACCTTTTTCTTTCGCGCTCGAATACAATACAGCACATTTTGAATTCAAGTTTCCAGTTGTTACTTCTCAAAGATGTCTCTTGGATTCGTAGACAAATCTACAGTGAGCAACGATGCTTTTCTTGATATATCCCCTCATTCCCAATAACACCCTCTCTGTGAAGAAGGTCCGCACGTGGCACGCGAGGATCGACCGAAAGAGAATCGGACTTGTGCTCTCAGCCAAAGTATGCTCCGCCTCTGCCTTGGATGGACATGCGCGCTTACTGCCGACGAGACAGGTTGTAAGATCATATTTAAAATTGGGCCGACAGTGAGACGACAAGGTAGATATGGAGCGAACGTGGGCAGAAGAGTATCAGCGGGAATGAGAGGGGAGTGACCCCAGTAAATAGTAGCGAAGGTTGTTTCGCGGACTTCTTGAGATGTATACGATGTCTTGCGCGAGTTTCGAATGGCAGAAAGCAGATTATTTGGCAAGACGCGGAGGGCTTCGATGAGACTATTCACCGACAGAAATGGTACAAGAAGTGATACAACAGAGCATGGCAGACTGGCGTCAAGAGGTGGGAGCCGATCGGAGAAGAGGCAGAAGTCTGTTTGCGAGAGAGAGAATTCCGGTTCTAGCAGAGGGAATTTGTCTATAAGGTGTGGGATGGCAAGCCTCTTGTCTAGGTGACGCGTGAAGCTAGGAGAGGTTCAGTTCGAACCTGAATATGACGTGTAACAAAGGAATCTCACTCGAATGTAGAGGAGGATCACATTATGTCTTCGATGCCCGTCGTTGTAAGGAGTCTCGGAGGTCGGTCATGTTCTGATTGGTATGGGTCGAAGCGTTGTGGCCGATTGACGATTGGGGATTGATGAGGATCTCAGCGGACCTCAGTACTAGTACGATCAGCATCTGGAAGTGAAGATATAGTGAGCCTGACGTAGAAGCCTATCGCGGACGAGCAGGAACGCACCAGTAGCACTACCTCAGCCTAGAGCCGCGCCTGCATCTCAACAAATTGAAAAGTCAAGCATTGCTTTTCTCTCTATCCGCTGACATAGGAGACGTCAACGAGCTGATCAAGGCATTCAGTAAAAGCAGAAAAGTCCCAGGGTTTCGTGAATCTCGCCTTTGGACTCTGGAGCAGGTAAAGATGTCGGATATGGTATGCCATTGGCTCTTAGGAAATCCTCGAGGACTGTAAACCATAGAGGTATGGATTTGGGGACAGAAAGACACGCTGAAGTCAGACAGAACTTGAAGTTGAGACCGCATCAAATCAAGTCGACTCGGAAGTCCGACAAAATTCAAAGCAGGCCCTTTCGTTGCCACGTCTTCAAGCTTAAGCTTCAACAGTAGCGATGCCGTCAACAGTAACACGAGAAACCTTGGCCTTCCAATCCTGTTCTACAGTGGATCAGAGAGCGACTTCTATGAGAAAAAGGTACGGTGACCTGGCCTAGTATCAGCCTGAGTAATTTTTGCTTAATGCCACCCAGCCTGCAGAAATCATCTCTTCATATCGTGACACGGACCATCTCACATCCCATATCCTCTTGCCATATCCTCTTTCCATGATGGTGTCAAGACTTAGCTATCAGCCAAAAATGAGAACGAAGACTCAATGCCGCCAACGAGACCTAGCAAGATGACAGTCGACAATTTGATCCTCTCCTTTCGATATCTCAAGAGCATCTGTCTTCCGTTTCTCCCCCAGCGACACGTCTCATTTCTCTGTGCATCGCGACTACGGGAATGCACTGGCCAAATGTCATCAAACATCCAAGCGGAGCAGTAGAGCTCGAGATAGGAAGGGAGGCAAAATATGTCCATATGGTTCGTCCTTGTTTGTCAGGCCATTGGATTCTTTGTTAACATCAGGATCGAATTAGAAGGCTCCCGCTTCCTCTTTCTAAACTCCTCTGAACCCATCGATCCGCATCTCATCGCCTTTCCCTCATAGACGACGTTCCTAGCACCTAGAGTGCATCAACATTATCTCTAACGGTCGCTTGAGATGCGACCGGAGAGGACTAGGAGAGCAACCATTCTCTCATCGCGATGATGATGCATTTGTCAGCGACCTTATCCTGAAGGGACGTGGACCGATTGAGTTGAGCCTCTCAGTAATCTGTCTCATTATCTCGTTTCACATGTACTGATCCTACTGTAGTGCTGCTCGATCGACGTGGATGTCAATGCAAGCTTTCTGCAAGTTCGAGATCTCAAGGCGATCCGTTTGTCTTATCGATTACTCGCTGCCAGAATTCGGCTCACGGACAATTATAGGCTTAATCACTAGCTGATGTGATTGAAGAAGAGATGTGGGACTGGAGAACCGGCTTCTGGCAGTGCAGCTCCCGTTGATGCTTGAAGGATTGCGAGTGGTTTGAGGCCAGCGTTCTCTCACACCGGCGTATTGGGTAGGCCATCGATCTCTCGCTGGGTGGTGCAAGCTCAACATTTAGTCACATAGGTTATCTCCTTTCCTATCCCGCTTAGTCGATCCTCTGTCAGCTTCCAAACCGATGCTGAAGTGGCGGGTTCGACAAATAGACGCTCATCGTATGACCAATGAGTAAGCCTCTCTCTTCCTTTCTCGTCATCCGATTTATGATATCTGAGATAGTTGCGAATTATCGGTGTAGATGAGGCATGACGATCTGGTCTGCTGACCAGGGCGATTCGAATTATAATCGCTCTTGTCACAAACACGTGACGTAACGCGCTCTGCGTGACATCCTGACGTTCCTTCTTTCTTCATGATCAACGGTCCCCACCACTGGGCGTCCTCTCACACATCAGTTGTCAAAACACATTCTTCGACTATATCCGCCGCAATGGGAATGTGAGTACGTCAAATAGAACCATCGGCGCTGCTTCATGCCGTTTCATTCGCTACACGATTTCTCTCTAACAACGAAGCTTTAGAGAAATCGGAAGCGTCCCTGCTTCGTTCGTCAATTTAAAACGCCCAAATACCCTCTTTGAAATCCGTTTTGGCTTGTTACGCTCTCGTTGAATATTCAAACTTACTTGCATAGATAGCATAGCGTGCGTGATTCATTATGGGTGGAAGGATCCGAAGGATGTGACGACGATAAACCGTTCGGGTGTTGATTCTTTGAAGACTTTGCTCGTATCTAAGTGCTTCTCGATTCTAGCCACATAACCATGTCCGTCCACAATGTCTAGCCAGTCTCCAACCATGACTCGGTCTTCCGATCAGATATCCAACGGAGTTCAGCAAACTTATATCTCAAGTCAAAAATCGGCATGAAAAAGAGATTTTTCGAGAGCGCTGGGGCATGCGGGGCTGATGTCCATGATTTGATTTCGAGGACACTGAGAATGGCTTGCATGCTACTGAAGCAGTGCTGAAGTCAGATCTGACAGGAAAAGCGTTAGCATCTCATAATCTTGAGTCATTTTCGCGAAGATGGTAGGAGAGAGAAATGTGTGCACGTACTCGACACATTTGCTGATCCCTTGCTTCTTGAAGGTTAAGCGCCCAGCCTGCATCTGCATCTTTACTGCCTTCTGAGTTCGTTATCGCGAGTGGCTGGTTTTCTCCTTTCGCTCCTTTCTTGGAACGCGTTACGGAGATAACGGCGTCACCGCTTCCACAGTAACTTAGTAAGTCGTTTACATTGAATGAGAACCACGATGATTTCAACGGGAAGGTTGCATTTTGCTCTCTCTAGATACACTTACAAAGAATGCGGCACTTTCCGCTCTTGCATTGCTACCCACGATATTCACTACGACCCGCCGGATCTCCCCATTGGGTGAATGAGTGGCCGATGTGTTGACTGCCCATGCGCTCGATCGGATCTCTGTATTTCTCTTTTTACTATGAACTTGGATGTTGGGGCTTCATATTTGACCTAAGGAGACTACTCATCCGGAGAAAATTGGCTTTGAATCATCAAATGCATGGTACGCTTTCACATCAATGAGAGCCTGCAAAAACTTTCTCACACACTGAGTCGCAAAAAAGGAGAGCACGCCTTTTGGCTGCAGAGATGAACAGGGTCTCAGATGCCTCGATCCGCCGGAGCCCAGCTGGATCTCAACAAGCAGAGCCCTGTCACCACTCAACCGAGTACGTACTCCCCGAATACCGGGAAGCCGTGGAAGACTAGGGCGGGACACAAAAGTTGATTGTGAAAGAACGCGGGTGATCGATTTGCTCATTGGGAGACTGAAAGTGGAATATGTCGCTCTTGTGTTGGAGGAGCCAAGAATATAATTGACATTCCCACGCTTGTCGCGATCTCGATCGGGTGATATTACGTAAGTTCACGGGATCTCATTCGGACTCCGCCAACCCGCGGCAGGAACTGCCAGGCTTCAAAATATTCTCTGCACAAGATACTACTCATTTTCCATCCTCTTCAACTACTCTCCTGACGGCCTATCACTCGACGTGCTCGATTGGATTTTGAGAATGCCCGCAATCAGAATCTATGCAAAAGACAACGCCGACTCAGCCCCATGCCACCGATCTTCGTTCTCTGGTCGCCTTCCTCGACACATTTAGTGGCTTTTCGATATCAGCCGCACCGCATCATTCTTCTTTTCGCCCGGTGCTGAGGCAATCGTTCTTTCTCCAGCGTGGATCGAGGAGTGCTGCTGAAAGCCCGAGTGTCTATGACGAATGTTTTATCTCTTTTCTTTTCTTGGCTCTGGATTAATCCTCCGAGAGCACGCAAACAACTCCTTTGTTCGAAACCCGACTCACGCATCGTACCGCTGATTATTGCTCTCTTCGACGCTGTGGAGATCTCGAAAAGTCTAGCGGATCGGACGCTAAGCTGTGAGTCTTGAGTCTTACTAATCTCCCTTTTCCATGCACGAACTTGTGGCTCCTCTTCGCCAATCTCAAGAGTCCTCGAATGACACCACACTTCTGAGTACGCATAACCAGCCTGGTGATAGACTAGGAAGGAGTCGGGAGGACGTGGCGTCATCCAAAGCAGTCTTCGTGAGATATGTGCTTTAATCTTGGTGCAAGGACCATGGCCGAGGAGTGTCGTCTTGAGCTAGCTCGGTGGAGAATAGGCAGGTGAGGCTATAATAAATTGGCCGCAAGAGTGAGCAGACAATCACGGTGAACCCGTGTGGATTGAAATTACTGGCGGACCTGAATCAAGCTATGAAATCGGTGAGACAGAACAGGAAACATTGTGACTCACGGAACTCGGTGAACCTAAGGTTTAGTGGTGGAGGTGATAAGTCCAATGAACATGAATGGGCGCTTAACCCTCCAAGATTCCCGGACTAAGCAGGAGAAAGTGCGAAACGCTGTAGACGGTCGACTGGACGGGATCATTGATATCCGTTGGCGACCTTTATAACACATACATTGAAAAGCGCAAACATAAACCGAACTGAACGATGTAATGTGAGTGATTTCCCTCATAATCGGAGATCAATAGTATACTGTAACATAGACGATCATCGAGCGCACGTTCGAGACATACTCCCACAAAATGACACAAAGACACTATTTTCTAGAACGCTTTAGATATCTACGATAAAGTGGTCAATAGATGGCTTTTATTTCCATTTCATAGATCTACAGACCTCATCCACGTCAATAAGCCTTGTATTTCTTGACACTGTGGCCTATCTGATGGCTTGAAGCTCCAGCACTGGATGCACACCGACCACAGCTCGGGATACTGCTTAAATTCAGGAGGTTCCGGAATAATGTCCGTCACGGTGCCAGACAAGGAACCAGACTCCGTTTGGGACGATGATGTCAATGGGCTTTGATACGGGAGAATACCTTTCTTTATGGCTCTAAGCACTCGTGTGATACTGAACCACTTCGCATATGGTATTAATGATGCGATTAGTTCCTGGTCAAGTGAGAAGTCAAGTACATTAGCAAATCAACAGGTAGAAATGCAGGAGGATAGACACACTAAAAACACACACCCCAGCGCCCATACATCAGATTCCGTACTGAAAAGTAGATCTTTCACCACTTCGGGAGCCATCCACCTTGGTGTCCCATTCAATCCTGCAACTTGAAGCAACGTCTTTGAAGCTGATTTCTCATCTTCCGTAGTGTGGAGTTTTGGGACAAAACCCGCCAACATGGGTCGTCCGTCATCCGAGATCAAGATATTCGTCTAAAAATGAGCTTTGCTTAGTGACAGATCGACAAGGAAATGATAGAGCATACCCCTCTAATGTCACCGTGAATTAAGCCTTGTGAATGACAGTATGCCAGCCCGTTAGTTATGCCTAAGAGCTTCCAAGACATCACTGGACGATTCCAATGTCATGATGAAGGAACTGACGAGCTCGACGCGACATGCATCAGGGTTGTTCTGGACATAACTGGGCGCGCTTCCATTTTTCATCCAGAGAGTCACGGGCGAAACGGAATAACGAGGGAAAAAACAGAACCCTGCCAGTGGAAGGATATTCTCGTGCTTCAACCTCGCCCACAGACTCATCCCATTCCGTAGTCTCTATAATTTCAGCAGATACATTAAATACAAGCCATTTCGAACGTGAATTGGTAAGTACCCTGAGCAAAACATTTCTGTTCGTTCCAGACGAGTGAAAGCTTCGGGTAACTTTTACCGCGACCCATAATCCTTTATATTGGCCCGGGAAGAGAGTAGTATCTCCGGAACTGATGGCCGAATATGACTTGTTTTCGACATAGGTAATATTGGCCGTCAAATCGTTTAGCTCCCCGAAGACCTTGTCTTCATGACAAATTGACTCGTCCCAAGACTGTGAGGTGTCCAGTGACGGAGATGGAAGCAGTTTAGATTGGGCCGATGATTCGAGAGATTGCGGCATAAATTTCAGATGCTTGAAGAAAGTGGGCATATCGGAGCAATTGGGTCTGGACGTAGGTTCAAGATTCCAACATTGAAGACAAAGGGCCCAGAGTCCTGGATATTGAGAGAACGAGGGCGGTGCAGGTTCGATTTCTTCGACCAGATTTGGAGTAAGAGTGTGAGGTTTGTTTGTTACTCGAGAGCTCGTCGAATAACTTTCATGTGGAAATCGATGACGCGTGATTGCGGATAAGACTGGCAGATTACTTTGATAGGCTTCGTATGGTTTGACACACGCAATGACTTCCTGATTGGGATGGAGAATGAGAGCCGTGAGTGCTGCTGCAAACAGGCAAAGTATCCGGCTTACGAGGAAGACACAACCTAGAGCCCATATGTCGGATTCGCGACGCACTTTGGAGGCCACATCTCCTTCGCCAAGCAGCTCTGGGGCCATCCAACGCGGCGTTCCCTTCACCCCGCCATTGCTTGAAGAGAATAACGTATAGCTAGTTTCGTCGAATGTCGCAAGTCCAAAATCTGCCAAAACAGGGGTTCCCTGATCTATAACGAGGATATTCTCCTAAAACACCAGTCGCAATCAATCCTTATTCGTAAGGAGAACCACTCGAAAGCAGCGTCATGCATTCACCCCTTTGAGATCGCCATGAACCACGCCATGAGAATGTAGATGGGACAGCCCATCCACAACCCCTAGAAGCTTCTTGGATCTCAGCAAAGGGTGTAACATTTCATGCAAATCAGTGGACTGACAAGTGAGATCCGATCCGCCTCGGGGTTTTCATGGATATATCTAGGTGCGCTGCCGTTCTGCATCCAGGGAGACACCAACCCAATGGAAGTGGTCGAGTTCCGAGGCATTATTTTTGGCACGACCGAAGTTCCCTGGAAATTACAGAATATCCCAGGAAAGAAAGGACATTTTCATGCTTCATCATCGACCATACATTCATCTCGCGCTTTACTTTCTGCGATATCGACAGAGTTATTCGACCTAGACAATTATATAGCATGCTGTCAATGAACGCACCGTGGACCACTTCTGCCTCTTCTCTTCATTCATAAAATGGCTTCGCATGACCTTGACCGCGACATCCATGATCTCGTACTTGGCCCTGAAGATATCGGCAAAGCCACCAGATGCAACAGCGTAAGCAAATTCTTCTGAATACATGATGTGAGCCGTGAGGTCTTGAGGCCCATAGAGCTGGTTCATGGCTCCAGTTGACATGCTTGAGAACGTCCAGTGCGCGGACTAGCATTGACATTGCCTAATCGATTCGTCTTATCGATGGAAGGGATCATCGTGAGAAGAGACTCTCTGTCTGGCACTGCCATCGCTGTGTAATTGACAATGTTGACGCACCAGCACAGAACCGCTTTGGGCGCTTGAGGGATGCTCCCACTATGACGGTCCCAACTGGTATTAATACACCACCACCACCACCACCATCCAGCAGCTCATCCAGTTTATATGCTTCATCTCAACGTCATGAAATGCTATCGCTCCTTCTAGTGCTCGTACGGCAGCAGCGCCATGTCTTGGACCCCCGTTGTATTCATGTCAACCGAAGCGTCTAGTCTCTCCTTCTGCTGCCCTGAACATTCTCATCAGCTTGGTTTTGTCGCGGCGCTGTCGATCTGTCATGAAAAGACAAGTTCGACCTCGATGCAGGTCATGCAGAGTCTCCTTGAAAGTTTCTCTCGTCCAGACTCATACGTCTACGAGGTGGGCATCTAATGGAATCGAGAATATTCTTGGTGGCTAATTTTCCTTGACCAGACGCTCAAGGGCCATCAAGGGATGGACAGCTTCCTTGCGGGCTCTTACTCCCACACCCCTGTATCTCTGTTCCTCCCATCATGTCGCACCCCCTCCCGTTCTCTTCAACAAATCACTCCTCAATATCAAGTGACCTCGCCTCCTCTCTCCCAATCGTAGACTCCAAGCCACCCGAAACGCCCAAAGAGACACATATTGCTCCATCAGGCGATCTAGCGCCAATGTTTGGGCAGTTGCTTGTGTTGATGCGAGAGCAGAACAAAATGATAGCGGATCAAGGAAAGACGCTGAAAGACCAGAGCACGATGCTCGAGACGTTGAAAACAGATGCCCTCAAAAGTACGTCTTTTGATGTTGTGACGAGGACAACGCAGCTGAACGAGAACTAGATGATCAACCTTTTGAGAAGAGGAGTCTTAGGGACCGTTTGACGTGGGGAATGTTGCGGAAGGAAGCCTCTTCGAAGACGAAGGAGAAAGTCGATGAATGGAAAGAATTGATGCAACTGTCTCTGGTTTTCGTACGCAGTGTCATGATCAGAAACCGAGAACGTACTGACGGACTAAATTTCAGATGGCTATTTTCTTGACAGTGGTCACGGCATTCATAGCGCCAGTAATACAATTGTTCACGTCGATGTCACCTACTCCGACCACTGACTCGTCCTCAAAAATGCCAACTCCTTTGCTGCCACCCCTCTCAACGCAGCTTGTTGCGTTGTTCTTCTACCTTGCCCTCATCATTGGCGTACGTCGTGTCCTTCCGAAGAGATGCATTTGTCTTAGAAGACTCTTCAAACAGATTCTCAACGCCGTTCTCTGCGTATTAGGTATGCAGTGGGCAAGCCGTTTGCTGGCAATTCCTGTCGGGAAAGATGACCTAGAACGAACACTTGCCCATGAGAAACGCAGAGCCCTGGCGGAGGGCAAGCTCTTACCCCTCATGGGAGTCCTCTTCTGGACTCTCCTCCTTTCCATCGGACTCTTCATCATCGGCCTCCTCATCCAACTTTGGGCTCTATCGTTCTCTAGCACCAAACCATCTTTTGTCCTCGTTGTCGGTGCGGCGATCTCGACAGGATTGTCCATACTCATTCTCGGAGTCATTCTCGCTACAACATACCATGCCGCCATCACCGAGAATTCGCCCTTCGAGAGTCCATTGAGCGCTGCAATGCGACCAGCATTGCAATGGTTCCAGTTTCGCAATCGAGAGAAGCAGGCGGATCCAAAGAAGTCAGCAGCGTTGGAGGACCAGGTACAGTCCGAGGTCGAATTGACAGTCGATGACTTGGTGAAAGCCAAGGAGAATGACGCGGACAGCATGAAAGCGTTCAAGACTTATGTACGACTGGTCCTCAACACAAGTGACTCCGAGGTTCTGGAGAGAGCTGTGTCATCATTCGAATTCGGAGAGTGGTGCGGCATTGGGGATGGGCTATTAAAGGTCTTCCATGCAGTGCGGGAGCGCTTCTTAGCGACGGACACCTCATTTCGAGTGAAAGAGACTGTGAACCAGCAGTTGGTTTATTGTAGGCAATGGAGTGGATGGAGGAACGGGCTCCACGGCTGGAGAGAGGATCTCAACGCGAACACCATCACTCGTTGGTGCAGTGATCAATGCAAAATTCTTGCTGGTCAATCACACAACTTGCACCAACAGTTCTTCCCTTCGTGGGTCTTCTTCCAGTCACTCGAACCAAACAACAGCGATTTGCGGGGTGATGCAGGGCACGACTCCTACGAGGGAACGGTTGCACGAGTCCTCTCTTCATTCGATCGAAAGGAGGAATTAGGAGACCGAGAAGATATCCTCTCCTCAGCTATCATCGAATGCAGATCTCTTCTGTACGACGGCAGACTCAGCGAAGTCACTAACATTCTCTCTTACGGTTCTCGATCATCTATTCTACGTTCACTGCTTCAGAATCCGTCATTAACGTGGGGTCTCATGGATGACCTTGTTACGTCAATCACGCAAGGGAACGAAGTGGTCGTGTTGGAAGAAATGGCGCCATTCTTCTCTGACCTCCCTGATATGGAGCCTGTCCATGGCAATCTTCTCGTCATGGAATTCCTTGGAGCTCTCATCCCGTCGCTGCCACCGACGTTCGTGGTTCCCCAGTCCTTCAATCTTGCCCCCGTCTGCGCGCTTTTCTTACGCCACAGTCAAGTACTTGGAGGCGCACGGTCGCGGCACATCGGCACACTTCTCTACTACCTCGATCACGGAGGCTTCGAGTTGCTCCCATCTCTGGATGCTGTTCATGAATTCTTCGAAGTCTGCCTCACCCAATCTTCCCTTAGGGTTGAGCAGAACAATATCACCTTCAATCGCGCCCAAACTTATCTCACGGAATACCATGAGGCGTTTACTGGTAAGCTACCATATTCTGCCGTGCAATTCTGTGCTTTATTCACTCGTCACTCCCATCGACAGCCCTCCCAGAACCAACTCAGCAAGACTACGATGATCTCGTCAATGCAATACTAGCCTACAAGGATGACAGGACCTCGGGTGATATGCAAGCTCTGTTTGCTGATACGGTTAAGGAGTGCGATTCCCTTAGTCGGGAAGGGAACGAGGCTGCTGTCAAGAATATTCTGTCCCGTGTTGACGATCTTCCTCTTCTGGAAATCCTCATCCAGACTCAACGCCTCCGTAGCCCAGGGCTTCGTGATCAACGATTTCGCAATCGCTCACTGCAACAACCCAAGTCATTGCGTACTCGCTTCGCGTTTCACATCTTTCCTCGCTCGCTCGTCTCGCAATCGAAAGCAATGAACGCGCACATCTTCAAAATGTGAGCGCTGTCATTGCCGATCCATCGTCGCTGGAACCTCCGCATACCTACAAGTTGGTCGTTGAATACTTGGGCCTCATTCTCCAATATCTTTCCTCCGACTTCGCTACTCCTGCAGAATTCGACCTCTCTCATGTCCTCACACTCGTCATGCGTGATCGCCCCGATCGGGACACCTGGCGCCAATTTTCTGATACCTTGATTCATTATCTCATTCATGGTGCATACGAGACCCTGTCTCATGAAGAGTCTATCCGAGATTTCTTGGACCTCTGCATTGATGACGACCATTGGACGATGCGACTGTGGAGTCCCAATCAGCGAACAAGCGAGCTTACTCGTGAACAAGCCATTGAGCTGAAGACTAGACTTTCCGCGGGCGATGATGATGAAAGTGCGTGAATCTCCTTGTCTGTCTTTCTTGCTGCTTGACGTCTGACTCGACGCTCAGTTCAGAGAGTTCCCGAGGCTCACAGCGCTGCTCATTCAGAGACCCTTAGCGTCGAGGCAGAGGCTCGCTCACAACCGCACTTGCTACTCTCATTAGCTCATCGATCATGGAATGCAATTGCTCAATGGCCAACGGGAATTTTGAGTTGGAAACGGAATAAAAGGAAGGCTGTTATAGATGCAGATTTAGAGATGGCCCTGCGCTCTCCGGGTAGCGCGTAGATCAGAGGCGATACTTTGATTGACCTTCTGCTCCCGCACCTTATGTGACAGAGGAGCCTTGGAATTGATATTATGTTCATCGTAGTGGAGCTACTGAGAGGCCTCCTTCCGAGTCCTGACTGACAATATTAATGTGACTCTTCGATCTCACATGCAGTCTTTCAGTGACCCAGCCTGTAGGAAAATACGACAAAAAAACCAGAGGTAACGCAGTATTCGATAAGCGCCGGTCACCTTTTTGTCTGTTCGCGATACTGTACCAGATCAATCTATTGTCCCAGTCACATGTCACACACCAAAAAATTGGGACAAAAAAATTGTCCCGTCACTTGTCACACAGAGTTTTGGGACAAAAAATCTGGGATAATATAATATAAATATTATTTTTTGGGCTCTGCGAGGCATCTGGGACAAATTTTTTGTTTGTGTCACAGCCAAAATTTTGGCTTGGGACACTGGGACAATATGTTCATTTGTGTCACGGTCACAACCCCTGGGACAATAGATTGATCTACTACAGTATATTCGACCCGCACCGTCGTGTCCCCGATGTCTCTTCTCCGTCTGTGCTCTGCTACATCCAAGTCATAATGCCATATTGGATTCCAGCGCCATGCAGACCTACCGCTATGTACGTTGAAAAGCCTCAACTTTAGCGTCGATAGCCTTGCTCACTGGCATGCCACCTCAAGGCCTCATTCGAGAGCGGCATCCCGACTGGACTATCGGCAAATGACCTTGAGCCAATATCGTACCACCCATCCCTCAACTTCAGAAGATCGAAATACTCGGCTCTGAATTGCATCTCATCCTTCGCAATCGGCAGTGCCATCGCCGTCGCGTGGCTCAACAACTTGAAGCCTCTGCACCTCAAAGTATGAAAATTCAAATCGTTCAAACACGCACCAGGGCAGTTGTGCTTTTTTAGAAGCCTAAACCTAAGGGTACCAATCTCGCTCCGGTGCGCATATAACCTGTGAGAAAATATTCTCACCGGCTTATTCTTCGTTTAGCCATGCTACGGCACTGGGAACACGTTCATTCAGTGCCCTCACTTTCCATATCTCCCGCCGTCTCGCACTTTCATCACCTCGATCGCCCGTCTCGTCAACGCCTCCAATGCGAGCTTCGGGAACTTTCGCTACCATGCGAACTCAAAAGAGCTCCTCGCGGGAGACTCCAGGCCACATGCGAAAGACAGTCTAGCGCCAAAATTCGACCGAACGATCAGTCTGACGGAGGGGCAGAATAAGATGATGGCGCAGCAGAATCCAGCGCAGCCGAGACAGCCGGATCTTGAGGATCATAGCAAGATTTTAAAGGCTTGAGTCAAGGATGCGACCAGAGGTAATTTTCAAGCTGCCTCTTTTCATCGGAGATCATTTATTGACTCAGTCTTAGATGATAAAGGGCACTAACAGTCTGGACTCAAAGATGGATTTACCTGGGGTGCTCTCGATAAGGAAGCACTTGCGAAGCTTCTAGCCGCGGTAGACGGAAGGAAGGACCTGATGAATACCTCATCAAATATGGTCAGTTCTCACGTCCGATTGCACGGGCGTTGAGCTAATACTCCTATCTCATTACATTAGATCGCTCTTTCTCCGACGGTCGTAACTGACTTCGACTCCCGAAACATCCCCATATTCTCAAAACCTTCGACAAGCAAGTGAGAATCATTAGTCCCTCAGCAGTCATTCCAACTCGTAGGGCTATTTTATTCTCTTACGCTTATGTTCAGTGTAAGTCCGATTTGATAACAATCCAGAACGATTTATATATTCTCCGTAGATCTGCAATTCCATGATGCGTATTTGGCTCCAATCAGAGTCCAATGGGCTGGCAGGCTACTCTTTGCCTCTTGAGAAAGCGAATCCAGAGCGCTCGTTGGATTGGGAGCGTCGAAAGGTCCTCGCTGAACAACGTCTCCTCCCTTTGATCGCAGTTCTTTTGGAACGTTCTGCTCTCCATCGCCTCTTCAGTCATCGTCGTCCTCATTTAATTCTGAGCCCCATCTTTCTCCTTTGATGGCCTTGCCCCCATCCCTATATCATCGGCGCCGTTGCTGCTACAGCTCTCGCTGTTAATATCTTCGGTTTGGATCTGGCGATGACCCCATTATGCCTGTGCACGATAATTCACCGTTGAAGATTCGGCTTAGATCTGCGTCGATGGCAGCCTGGTCGTTGATAAAACGAGTCACTAAGAAGAGCACGAAGGATGAGAGACAGACAACTTGAAAGACGAGACACGACAATCGAAACAGCGCTATCCCATATCCGCACAACTTCACTTGTTCCTACATCACATCCAGCACTCCGCCAACAGAATTCCACGAAGCCACAACCCACTCCAGAAGCACAATCCCACGAGTCGTCGGGAGTACAAGGATGGGCTCGGGACGAGAGCGAGTGGAAGGAGGGAAAGCCAATTGAGGCAAAGCCAATTGAGGCATGAAGGAGGACAAACAGGGGATTGTGCTAGCGCTCAAGGCTTATGCGCGCCTGGTCATCACCACGAACAAAACCGAGATACTTGGGAGAGCCTACCCTCGTTTGTGGTCCGAGACTGGTGCGTAGGCGCCGAGAGCGGTTCCTCGTCTTCTTGGCTGTGCGAGCGCGATTTTGGGCAACGGATCCTTCGTTTTGGGTGGAGGAGACTGTGAATAAGGAATCAACTGAATGTCGAGACTGGAGCGAATGGACAGATGAGGATGGACGTTGGAGATTGGATTCCCACAGCATTACGATGACGCTCTGGTGAAGAGATCAATGCCGGGACCGAGATGACCGATCACACGGATCGCACCGACACTGCTCTGTTCTTTTTCGCTTCACTCGATTCGCACCTACGAAGATCTACAGTACAAGAACCGATGGAACGATTCGACAGATTCGTACGAGAAAAGCGGCGCACGAGTTCTCTCTTCGCTCGCGTGGAACGAGAAATTGGCAGACCGAGAAGATGTCTTCGATTCAGCTGTCAAATCGATCTTCTGTTCTCCGCTATTTGCTCCGGAATCTGTTGCAGGTTTGGTCTCAGCTTCCAAAGGAGACTGGCCATTTTGGGTACAGAAGCAGTTGTTGGTGAGTCTGATCCACTGCCAGTCAAACTGAAAATTGACGACTTTGTAAGGATACAATGACGCACGATGGACGACAGAAAGGTATTGTACGGCTAGGTTAGAAGAGAAGGTCTGGATCTTGGTGGGCCAGCAATGAGTGTGCCTGTAAATATATCAAGGGGGTCAGATGAAGGAGAACGAGGGAGTAGCAGCGTCTAGGGACTGACCATACATTTTATGACGATGCCAGAGTGGAGGGCGAGAGCAAGGGAATCGGAAGAGGGAGTATCGAGGAGGAGGCTCGACTTAACGATGAGCGAGTGAATGTGCGAATCCTGTGGATTAGAACAATAGAGAATGAGATTCGTCACAAATAACACCACAAGATATTCGAGCTGACTGTTGCGAAAGAATCGAGGATCAAGGTAGACGGCAAGACTAAGTCAGAATATGCTGGCCAGCCTCACCGCCCGCCAATGAACGCCAATGAGCGTAGTAATGAACCTCGACACTCCGCGTCCAGGCAGCTCCCGCAGACTCGCAGCCCCCGCAGCATCGCCACTCGACAACACCAGCCGCATACGCAGCCAGG
>KV428363.1:0-16585 GCA_001632355.1 Sistotremastrum suecicum HHB10207 ss-3 | reverse complement strand
GGTCATCATTCAGTCACAGATATCACTGGGGACTGCATGTATAGGCTGATATAGCACCACAGTACCATGATATCATGATATACTGGAGGGTATATGTGGATTAGAGAAGGTTATGAGAAAAAATTGCAATTTAAATTGATAAAAACTGATATCAAACTGATTTAAATTGCACAAGTGATAAAAATCGATTTAAATCGATGCGATATTTTGATTTTGAAAACAAAATATCGATATCGCGATATCGATATGATATTTCCAAGATATTGGGATTTGCGATATCGATCACGATATCAGTATTCCAAAATTTGAGGAAAATATCATATCATATCATATTTCACATCACTACTCTTAAATCCGTTATCTCCAAGATAATTTCCATTTCTGGACGTTTCCGGAATATTTCCGACACCGGGGAATCCCTTTTCAGGTATGGTTTTGAACTCAGCTTGCGTACACCCAGTTATCAAGCCCATCAGAGGTCATATGATTCAGTTGGAGAGGCCAAAACACGATTTCATGGCTTCCAGTGTATCCTGGAGCACTCCGACACTCATATATAATTGTTAAATAATTAAGATAAATATTATTTATAGGTGGGCACTTCCGTGTGGAAGGCCTCGAGACCCACACCCACACCCTGACCCAGGGTACGGATTTAAGGTTCCGAAAACCCCTTGGATTTTGGACTGAATGTCACATCCAATCCACAGATACTGGCCCCGACAACCCAAGATGTCGCATCCGCTATGCTGATATTCTCCCCGGGCATCGCTTCATTTCAATTTTATTTATATTTATCATATACGGTTGGATGAACGGTTCATAAATCCGTCTGCCGAGCCGAGCCGTCCGTCCCTCCGGCTATCTTCAGCAATCAATTTTTGAGCTCCCTATCTCTCCATAGCATTAAAAGGAGAAAAGCTGCAGTAAATTGAGTTCAGATGGTTGATATAGTTGTAGACAAGCTCGAGTGATGCAAACAGGTATATATAAGTGGTTCAGAGCCCGAATTGAATATTTGGTGGTTTTTTCCCGATTTTTCCGATTTTTTGATGTCACATCTGATTTGCGGATATTTTTGCGTGAATTTTGAACCCACATCCGGTTTGCGGAGACGGTCCACGATTTGGGACCGCAAAAACGTGCGGATATCGAGGTCCTGAAGCGGATGTGGGTTCAGGCGGCATTATCAGAGGGCCTGAGTTGATGCAAGAGGAGGGGATTTAGGCGCGCAAGCACCGCTACCATCTTCTCGCCGCACACCACCACCACCACCACCGCCATGTCGTCCAATGTCGTCCACCGCCAGCGACATCCGCAACACTCTCAGCTCACCGTCGGCCATGCAGTGCAGGACTTTCATTTCGTCTTTCCAGAAAAGCCACCGCTATGCTAGATAGGGGGCTTCTAAGACACCGCCTCGGCGTCTTTGGAGGTACGACTACCATGCATCCACCTATTCTTCACTCTTAAAGCTCATTCTCAATGACATAGCCTTGAGATAACCTTTTCTTCTCGTCTCCCCCCTCCCTCAATCTCATGCCACTCCCCGTGGATGTTAGTGCGAACCTCATCAAGAGCTTGAAGGTCGTTCAAAGCATTGGGGATGCTGTCCCACATGGTGGGATATTGAAAGCTGTCGCGGGTATTGGGATCACGATACTGGAGACTGCGGAGGTAAGTTCTCGATCTCCTCCATCTACGCCAGTGCCACGAATCGTTGCTAATATATTTCCCGAAAAGAAAGTCCGACTCAATAAGGAGGAGTGTGCCGATATCGCCAGACGAGCCGCTGAGCAAATAGCAGCGCTAAAGCGATTAGAAGAGGACGAAGAATTTTCTGAGGATCTGAGCGAACGGCTCGATCGCTACCATCGGTACGCACTGCCACTCTCTTTGTCTGAGTCTTGAGAATCATTGACATCTCCCGCAGAGTCCTGGAAGACATTTCAAGGGCTATGAAACGAATAGGATCGACTCCGAAGAGGACAGGCATTTTCAGAGCCACAAGTGTGCAAGAGGAGACAAAAGAGTGTTTGAATAAGTTAAATGAAGCATATCAAATGTATATAGTAAGGCTCCACATTTCTTCGAAAGAAAAGCGGTCCACTGGTTTCACGAACAGTTTGAATCCTCGATCGCCGCTGATAACAAGCTAACGACGCTTGCCAATGGAATGCGATCCATTTCCTTGAAACTGGAAACGGAGATGTGTCAGAATCGAAGGTGGGATGAACCAGATGAGGTGCGAATGTATCTTAACCGACACGGCCAGACTGATGCTAAGTGTTCCTTACCAGATTCGCCGCATCTCTGTGGACAACATGTCATTCCTCAATGAGATCAGCTGCATCAAGAAGCGTGGATACACTATTCGCATAGGACACGCCAGAATGGTGGATCCACTGGGACAACAAAAGGCCATCATAGTCAGGAAGTTTGTGACAACAGACACCTGCGACGATCGAGCACGGTACGCTTTTGATACTGAGGTGGAACTGCGGCGGGACCTGTTGTGAGTTCTATATATTCACAATTTTGGGACAAGTTGTTGAGAAGGTCGTCTTGGGTACAGAGATGGGGTATTCGCTAGGATGCTTGGAATTTCGATGGCTAGCCGGAGAACAAAGATTATTGTGATTGAGGCTGGCAAGTCCGATGATTTTGCGGAAGGAGTCGAAAAACTCACTGGGGCGGAAGGCACCATTGTCGCCTACGATCACCTCCAAAATCTGTCCGGTGTCGAGTATTTTCATGAGTTTTTGCGAATTGTGAGCATCGCTCTTTCAGCTTCTATGGCTAGCTGACAATGCGGACAGATGTGTGAATTTGCGGTGCGATGTGCTCAGTGAAGACTCGGGTCTCCAATTGACGGATGACAGGCGGGATACAGATTTCTCCGGGAGCACAGAGGCTCTTGGAGAGGAGGGGTGAGTCTCTTGAATATATGGGACAAGCCGCCGATGATGGAATTGAGCAGTATGGAGACGTTCTGCTGAGTGCAGCGGATAAGCGACTTTGTATGGGAGGATTGGGGAGAATGGACAGTCGGTGGGAGGATTCAGGGCGGCGCATGTGGGAAGTATTTGGTAGGGTGAGTGATCATCAATTTTATAGAGTCGGCGCTGATGCAGGAACCAGCTGAGGGATGGAGACAGTGAGTCAACCTCTGTCTCGAGGGGACACGTTTTCATTCAAGGCAGATAGGAGTGGAGCAGGCGGCGCGTCCATCGAAGAAATTGCAAAATGGTTTGAGTCAATGAGGAAATCAGCATTAAAGTGGAATGATGATAGCACAAGAGAGAACGCGCGAGATCTGTGGACTTGGCTCAGGCTGTGGATTGGATCGACTGAGTTTGGGCGAGGTACAGAGAACTCACAGAGTGTGGGTGAAATTGGGTGGAAAGAGGCAAACGTCTGGCATCCAATTCCTCTCGTCCATCAAATCCCACTTGCACAGCCGCTACAGTATAACATCACTGCTCATCGATTACGTGACGGAGAATGGGAGACGTTGATGGGAACGCGGATCGGAGTCTACATCAGGTCGGTCTCTCGCTTTCCTTGATTTAGTCACTCAAATGCTGCAGATGGTCGATCGACGTCTCCCCGGGAGAGAAAATCCGTCTTAGCACCTCTGTCCGCTCGAAGCGCACAGAACAAATCTTTGACTTCTTTCTTCGATCTGCACTATCTCTTGCCAAGGATGTTCAGGTTGACGTTTGTTCGCTCCGTCAAGGTCTGTCTTCTGCTGTCCGTGACTTCGTGATCTTGTATGGTGACTGCCGGTAGTGGCTCGCACGGGTTTAAGAGTTCGAACTTCTCTCACGTTATCTATCAATCCTTCAACTGTCTACTACTTCGCCTACTCACTCAACCGCAATGGATCTGTTCCCAATCCGCCAGGGTTTTGGTCTTTCTCTCCCAACCCCCTCTGTTCCGACCAACAGCTCCAAGCTAACACCGCGAACGTTCGCTTCCACATGTGAGTGCGTTCATTCTCCCTTCCAACTCAACAGTTGATGCATAACAGGAAACCCACTGTTCTATATAATAGAATGAACACCCACGTCCTATCTCTCCTTCAAGATATCGATTCACACGGCTTCGTTCCCATTCCCGACATCATCTATGCATCCAACCCAACATTTTCCGCCATGTCTGAATCTTCGAACAGCAAGCCCCTGCCTCAACCATCGCGAAACGTCTCGAACGCCGATCGCTCACATTCTTTTGTGCAATCTCCAAGACAAGGAAGGTATCATAAATGCGAAATGTCGAAGCACTGTGATCGTCTTCTTTCTATCGGCTATCTTCTTACTGCTAGCCCACGCAGCATCCACTCTCGAAATTCACCCATAGTGTGATGTAGATTCAGGTCCGTGTGTTATATTTTCCAGTTTCCATGTATCTTTGCAATCTATATTTCCTTTTTACTCCTGTGAAATTCCTATCAAAGGTCCTTCGTCTATGCATGTTTATATTAGGGTTCTCGCCATCAATTTGAGTGAAGTGGGCATCGACATTCCCTCTGCAAGTAGACTGCAACTAATACCGCGCGACGGTTTTAGCCCCAATCTTAGGTAGTTGTGCCCCACAGTCCGTTAAATGTGCCCCTTCGAATAAAAATGTGGCCCAAATTTGGCCTTACATCGCCCCATAGCGACTTTTTTCGCCCCATTTTTTTCGACATTTTGCCCTCCTGCGAGACTGATTGTGCCCCGAAGCAGCTTCCAAGTGCCCCCGAGCAACTCATTTCGCCCCCTTCAGTCATTATTTGTGGCCCACCGAGAATTTCCTGGCTCATCCTGACTCTCAACTGCCCCATTCTCGAGGATTTTGCCCCATTCTCGACCTGAGTTTCGCCCCATATCAAATATTGCATACCGCGTTTTTGGAACGTACGTCGCTATTATTTTCATCGATGAACCCGCACCTAAACGCTCCATAAACGCCACCAATACTACCAGTACCTGTACATGTTATGCTACGAATGCCCAGTTTTTTCACTGTCATCGCCGCCGCTCTGACCGGATGATTCTATTCTACAACCCAGTTGCCCCGATCTTTGAAAACAACCCCCGACTTCTTATTCGACAACCCAGGTAGTGAGATAATCAAGACTTAATTTCAAATATATATGTACTTAATAAGCTCCGGTTATGGCATCGGCGTCGGCCCGGGAGCAAGCGCCAATGTCCTCAACGTCTTTTTACCCGCGATCACGGCGGTTTATGGCAGGCACAACCAACGTCGTCGACGTCGTAAAGCTTCAAGTTACCCATCAGTACCCTAGCTCAGAAACGCGCGCAGCATCCTTCATGTCTATCCCTTCGCTCTCTGGTCCCGTACAAGCTCTCTTACATCCCCTCGAAAGCTGTCCGTTCAATAACAGCGTAGTTAAAGAGCATACGGCTTGCACTGTCAATACTGCTGTTAATGGCGGACTGACGTGCGGTTCATGGGTAGTCAAAGTAGTCTGACTGGAATTGAGACGTAGTGATGGTGTTGCTATATGTGTCGGAACGATACTCCAGGACAGGGTGCGTACTTATTCTAATCACTCCAACACATTTAGCTCACCAACCGTCGGCCGAGACAAATTCAATTCTGACGGCTATGAGCAGCGTCGTAAAGAGTGTCGTAATTCCTATAGGTGTGACCCTCTTCTCCACAGCTACTGCACTGAAACTTACGACTCCTGACTCACTTTGTCCCTTCTCGCCGCCGCCTCGCCTTCACGATCGCCCTCAGCGCCATCCTAGGTAACGGCAGTCTCATTCTACTACGAAGTCGGACACCTCTCGTTTGGCGTCCTGTACCACTTCGGCCTCGAATTCTTTCGTCTACTCCTGCCGCAAACCTTGTGCATTGAGTTCAATCCATGTAGTTCATGGTCTGTCTTTGACCGGAGCAACTGGCTGGTCACGATACTAGTATTGTTGAACGGGATGGAGAGTCTTCTGTTGCACAGCAAGATCACACATCAGTCTATTAACCCTCTCGATGTCATAGTCCACACTGACCCGAATTATCTAGGTTTCTGAAAAGAATATCAAGCCGCTCTTGAGTTCGGACCGCATTTGACAAATGATTTGAGTGCCACTGCCTCCTGGGATTCTTGACCCAAAAAAAACTGTGCTAGAAGAGACCGTTGTGGTGGGAGGATGGGGAGTGGATGAGGATTTGCTGTCTTGTTTGATGCTCGTGGATCTATACTGTTCCGGACGGTACACTTGTAGCCTTCATTATGGCTTCATATAAGCTCATAACAACCCAATTAACAAGAGTGAACGTGGTCCAGGCCCGTTAAAATATTTCAAAGATCCATTTTGTTATCGAGGACCGAGGGTTCATGGAAAGCTGCAGGCGGAAGCGACATTTGTTGACAGTTTTGAAAGACTGGCTGAGACCGTCGGAAGCTCCACCCTTGAATTATAAGAAACGTGCCTGAAATATTTAATGACAACGCAACAGATCCGTTCTGTGAAGATGCTTACCGTAAGCGTAGGACCTCACGAATTCCTACAACAATCAGAGGTCGATGGCGATTGAGCAGGCGCTTAAAAGATTAGCGCCCACGGAAGCGCTATCAACTCGCTTCTCGCCGAGGCACCCTTAACTCGGCTGAGTGGTATTCATATACGAGAACGAAATACCAAATATATTGACAATCCTTGCTGAAAATTATTTGACAACCCAGATTCTCCGAAAGAAGCTAGGCTACGCTCGCCTATCAAAAACAACCCAGAACAACCCCATCTACCCGGGTTGTTGAATAGAATTTTCCGTCCAGTTCATGAGTATCCTAGCCTTCTGTCCTTTCATTCCACCAAGATCGTGATGTCGAAGCATATCTTCCATTCAAGTGATTCCGGCCTGCGCCAGACCAATGCGCACTTCATTTTTGTGTTGAGGCTCGTGAGATAACGCAGCAGCGTAAAGGGTAAGTCTACGGTGCACCGACGACTTGAGAAGCATGAAGACTGATAAACTGATATTTCGTTCCCATCTGCAGTGTAACTTTCTCAATCCGCCCATCCTCTTTCATCTTTGGCCGACACGACTGTCAATTATCGAGATTATGAGAGTACGGAATGCTAGCAGTAACTTGAGCAACGCTCCGGCGCGCGACTCCCTACGCGCATTCTTCAGCGGGAGAATCGCCAATTCCTTCATCGAGGCTTCCTAATAACTAGGTACGTGTTTTGAATCCCACGAGACTCGGGAGCCCAATGGACTCACCGAACAGCCTCTCTAACAATATATAACCCGTGCTCTTTCTTATCATCGCCGCGGTGCTCCTCCGAGTCATCCACCATGCAGTCCTCAAATCATCGGCTCTCAAAGAATACAGCGTCGGCCCTCATCACGTCTCTCAAACTTCTTCAAAGCGTGGGAGAGTCAGTACCGGCGGGTGGCATCATCAAGAGCATTGCTGGGATCGGAATCACATTGTTAGAAACAGCGGAGGTGCGTCGATTCTTTGATCTGCATCCTACTGTGATCGGTATTCAAAAATGGATAGATTGCTAAGGCGAATAAGGCCGCATGTCTGGATCCAGCAGAACAAGCTGCTCGTCATATTCTGAGGATTGATACCGAGATGACGGAAAGTGTATCGGATGATCTACGAGAGAGACTCCAAGGATATCTTCAGTGCGTCACTTTGCCCTCGGTATACAATCAATCTCTGACAGTTCGCTCAGAACGTTAAATGAGGTCTCTGAGACAATTGAACGGCTCCGGAATATCTCCTGGACAAGGAGATGTTTGTATTCAACGAGTGCGCAGGAGGAGGTAAAGGATTGTGAGCGGAAGTTGCACGAGGCTTATCAGATATATATCGTATGTCTGCTCCTCCACACTTTTTCGATTTACCTAAGTCTCTTTACAGTTTCGATCTTCTGTCGCAAGCGATAGAATGCTTAGCCGAGTCGTGTAGGGAGTGTCGAACTTTGTATCGACCAACGGCCCACAAGTACACTCGACTTCAATCGACGAGCCTAATAAAGTACGTGGCTTACTGATCCTATCCGCATGATATTGATGTATTCGGCCAGATTCGTCGCATTCCTATCGAAGACATCGTCGAGCTCGGCGAGACCTTCGTCACAATCAAGAAGCAAGGATTTATCTTTCGTTCGGGAGAGGGCAAGATAGTCGACCGGTATGGAAAGCACAGGGCAGTGATTGTGAGGAGATTCCAGATGGTGGCTGGAGATGCAGGGAGAGAAGCTTTCGAGAAAGAGTTGGAAGTTCGACGAGACTTGCTGTGAGTTTAACCGCCTAATATATCTGTCTACCTTTGATCATCGAAGATCTCATCTCGATCCCAGACACGGACATTTTGCGAGAATGCTTGGAATTGCCGTCCCAAGTCGGCGAACGAAGATTATCATTATCGAGAACGGTGAGTTTTCTCCCGTATGATTGAGAGATCCGACTGAACAGTGGGCAAGTTACGATCAGTACATACGATTATCTGCAAGGTCTTAAAGGTCTGGATTATTTTCTCGAACATATTCGAATTGTGAGTACTCTATTCTTTATTCATGTCTACGTCTGGCTCACCTTTGTGTAGATGTGTGAACACGTGGTGCGTCGCTGGCTGCGGTAGACGCAAGTGGCGACTGATGAGCACCAGACAGGGTATCAGTTTCTTCGGGAACACGGTGGTTCGTGGCGGGGAGGGGTGAGTGCCACCACAGCACACGATTGTTCAACGACTTAGTCTGCTAGTACCGTGATATAGTCCTGAGTGTGAACGACAAGCGACTACTGATGGGAGGATTTGGGAGCATCGACGGGCATTGGAAGGATTCAGGGCGGCGCATGGATGAAGCCTGCTGGAGGGTACGTAACCTTCCCTGATGACAGAACTCGGCTCACAATGGAACAGTTGACGCACGGAGAAGGTCTGTGCAATGCACTTGTGGATCGACAATTCTTAGAAAAATCCAGATCTAAATGGAGGAGGAAGTGAATCTTTCGAGGAATACGCGGATCAATTTCAACGAGCGAGGACCTCATTGACGAAGTGGAGCGAGGCGAAGACAGTCGATAATGCTCATGACCTGTGGCAATCGTTGGAGATGTGGAGCGGACTGAGTGAGCGTGACGAAGGCAAGGAGGACTCGCCTCCGGCCGGGGAGATTGGCTGGGGAGAAGGAAACAAGTGGATTCCGATTCCTCTAGTTCACCGATTCCCAATCGCATCTCCGCCAGAATATTCGATATCTGCCTTTCGCCTGCGCGAAGGACAGCGAGAACGGATCGTGGGAACTCAGATTCAAGAGATGACGAGGTACGCCTCTCGATCGTCTTACTCTCTTCGTTCACTCAATTGTCACAGATGGTCCATTGACGCTTCTCTCGAGGAGCCAATCCATCTCCGTACATATGTTGTGTCGTATCGCACAGAAGAAATGTCCAATTTCTTCCGTGCATCCGCATTGCCACTTGCTCGAGAGATAGGAGTCGATGTACGATCGCTGTGTCTAGGCATGTTTCTCCCTTGATAGTGGGGACTGGCAGGCCCGGTTCCGATTGTGTGACGCTTATGTAATCTTCCGCGCCTTAACTCGCGACAACTTTGCTCGCGTTGCATTCCTCGCCCTTTCGTCCACACCACGCCATCTATAAAAAGGCTATAAAAATTATACTGGGCTACTGCTATATCATAATATCATATTGGCGCCACGTTCCGTCAGAAAAGCCTCAGTATTCCTCGTCGCTCGGCTCGTCATCTGGGACCTCCTGAGCAGACTCATCTACCTCCATCGCATCGTCAAGGGATTGCGATGGCTCTTCCGTCTGGCAGCTTTGACAATCTAGGTACCTTCTCACCGCGTCCAGTAAGGCCTGGACTTTCTCAGCTTTTCGTGGTGTGTCTTTAGCCGGCGGAATTTCTGGGTCCTCTCGTCGCAGTTTCCGGAGCTGAGCATCAAGATCTTTGACCAACATTTGCGGTATGTGTTCACGGTCGGTGACGATCTCCATATCAGCGAGCATCTGCTCTGCTTTCGCCCTCTTTGCCTTCAATACTGCGTCTTTAGCACGTTTTAAGGATGTTATGTGGGTATACCAGTGGGTATTGGGTACCTGAAATATTCTCAAAACCTTGACCCTGACCCATTGGGTATTACACTTCAGGTACCTGATACCCACAGGTATACCAGACGGGTATTGGGTGACCCTTAGGTGGTTGGTACCCAGGTATTTTGAGGGTACCTGCAAAGGTACCTGGGTATTTTCAAGGTACCTACAATAGGACTAATATAAAATATCTATGAAAATGTCTTGGAGTGCTCTGAGTCTTCTTTATCATCACTGCCTTGCACTCTGTCTTCATTGGACTCTTCATCTGGGTCTCTAACCAGATGGTCCTTCAGAAAAAATTAGCTGCTATTTCTGCTATTCCCAGCTATTTTGGCGCTATTGTAGCTGTGAAATAGCGGAAAAATAGCCTAATTAGCCTAATTAGCCTATAACATACGGCCTAATTTTTTCTGAAGTCTGTCTGGAGCCTTGGCCAATCCTATGAGCCAATCACCTGTGCTGGGTACCCAAGGTCTCCAGGTGCTTGACCCATACCCATTGGGTAATTGGCTTGGGTTACCCGTGATGTTGGGTACCTTGGCATCTCGGGTACCCACAGCGGGTACCCAGGTACCCAAAACCCACGTAACATCCTTAGCACGTTTGGCATCCACCATTGCTCGCTCTTGCTGTATCTGTTCGATTTTGGCGCGTCGCTCGTGAGCATCCATATCCCGCTTCCGAACCACAGTACGGATATGCTGGTGTACTCCTTTGTCAAACCCTTGGGCAATAAGGTACGCTCCTGTCTTGTTCCTCTTGTATATTGTTTTGGCATTATAGGTGGTCATCGATATGTTGGGAGCGGAACGTTTGCCAACGCGAAAGGAACCGAGAGCGCCCTCGTTCTCGTCGTTGGTAGGAGGCATCCATGAGTCAGAGCGGTCCGCAGGACTTGCAGAATGAATATCACCGCCCTCAGCAAATTCTGCCGAGAACCGACGCCACGTCTCCAAAGCCCCTTCAAAAAAGGCGACCAAGAGAGGTTTCAGGTGAGGGAGTTGTGGATAGGGTTTTAAGGTCCAGTCATGACTGGACCTTGGCCCCTTTTTCTCATGACCGGCAACTGCCGGTCCGGTTGCGGACCCAATTTTTGCATGACTGGCAGCAAAAACCACTATTTTATTCATTTATATATTGTTTTTGGGTCTTATCAGTGGTCATATAGTGTCTAGTAATACTTAATAACACTATACAGTGCAATATGTGACGAAAACAAGGGTATAAAGACACACTTGAGACCCAAAATACCCTGTGACCACCCTGTTTGGGGACCCTTAAGGGTCCTCAGTTGCGACCACGGTTGCGACTGGTTACAACTGCAGTTGCCAGTTGCCTAATTTTCAGAAATCCAAAAGACCGCAACTGCAGGTCCAGTCACGACCTGACTGCAACTGCGGTTTTTTGCAGTCACATGGACTGGACCTTAAAACCCTAAATATGGCCTAGTGATTTGGCTGCATTTGGGAAATTGGACTAGATAGCACCCGGATCTCCATCGGGAATCCGAATTTGAAAATTTCACCAGGCCAATCTTTTCTTCTTATGGAATAAACCTAATCTAGCCAAAGAAATGGGCCAAAACAACCCTCTATTCGTCCGCAGCCGAGTGTGCCGCGGTCACCACCCAAAACCGCGTCACGTCGGAGTTGAAATTTTATCGCGTCGTGCCAGTCCCCACTGATACCAGCACGGTTGAAACGGGGCTGAAATTCCGCTCCAGAATCACCTATATGCTATTTATGGTTATTTGTTTGTGTTTGTTTGTTGTTTTGATGCCAGATTTGAACTCAGCTCGCTTCCACGATCACAACGAGACCCATATGTCCCTGAACGGACCAACGGTTCAGGCGCTGTGAAAATACACCTATAATCACCCAGATAATCATCCCCTATGGATATTTGCAGTTTGTAGTGTGTTTTACAATTGTAATTTGTAAAAACGCGTTACAATTGTTTAAGGTTTAACACGAGTCCATACTTGCCATACCTGGGTACCTGTGGCAGGTACCTCCCTGCTTTTTTCAGGGCCTGAGCTCATACTTAGAGTTCCAAAGTCCGGTCCTATGGACCGGTTTTTTTCCGCAACCGGACCGCGACCGGACTGATTTTGACCGGACCCGCGGTTGCGGTCCTCGGCTATTTGTACAGGTTGCGGTCCACGGTCAGAGGGCTCTGAGAATTTGAGCACAACCGGTCAGACCGGTCGCAACCGGTCGTGACCGATTATATAATATAATATTAGATAGGCAAGTATTTATTTTCTTAATACAAAGACCTGCACACGAATCCTTGTGTGCCGATACAACATTCAACTCCAAGTATGACCAAAACTATTCGACGTGCATGAGGGATGGATGGGGCATGCGGAAGACGAGAGGAATGAAGACTATGATAGAGACAGTGGTAAGTAAAAGTTCGTTGTCAGAATGAAAAGACTTGCGCACCTTGATGCGTCACTATTCCCGTTGGTCGGTCGACAACTTCGTCATTCAGCTATCTCCGATATACACTGCGTGGTTGTGCATCTTGTATGTGTGGCGTCGCCGTTAGTCGACATGAGGACAGCGGTGAAATGACCAGAGAGCTTTGGGGATGAACGAGGACGGCTTCTGATGCTTTGGCAGATGAGGGACAGCTGACTGGTGGGAATGTAGCGTTAGAATAGGGATCGTGTATGAGAATTAGCATGCGATACGATAGAGAGTCGAGACGTTCTTGTTGGATTCGACGATGAGGCGGGCCAAGAGAGTAACTTAAACAGCGAGTGTGAAGGAAGGGGGAGCGATAAACAAGGGATAATGGAAGTCGTTGATTTGACGCAAGTGGAAGCGATTGCTGAGTGGTGTCGTTGCGACGATGTCAGGCTGTAATCAGTTAGCCTCGAATAGTGTACATGTCGAATTGAATCCGCACCTGAAATCCTGTACCACCAACTCAATCAACCCGCATTGCCTTCTCTCTTGAGCTCTGCGCTATTCTCTGACTCGCTATATGAATTAAATCACATCTGCAACGTCTGTCAGTCAAGTTGTAGATGCGGTAATGAGTAGATGAGTACTGACCATCTCGCGACTCGAGCATGCGGCGCTGACACGATTTTGAAGACGACGAAAGCAGAGGGAGAAGTATTGAGACGGCGATACAGGATAGAAGGCTGCCGGTGAGGAAGGAATAAAGGCCAGCGTTGAGAGCGATGGCAAGGACGAAGAGTCAGAGTATCTGTGAGACAGCGGCCAGCGTTGCGGATGTAGCTGAGGTAAGCAAATAGCTCCTACGATTTCAAGTTTGGGCGCTTATCTCTCTCTCATTGATCTGAAGCTCTGAACGGCCGACTCGAGGTGATCAGAGTGCATGCATACCTTTTCAATTGAAGCGGGGTCATGAATAGACTATGTCAATTAGCTGGGGGAAAGTCGCAAGCGGACTGAGATTTGCTAAGAATGTCGAAGTGCGTCATCGATTTTCCTCTATCTTCAGTCGTTTACTAAATTCCTTCTGTCACCTATCGTGCCTCGCATCAAGATCTATCGCAGGCAAGTGAACATAACCTTCACATTTGGCTTCCGAGCTCAATGTGAATCCCGTCTCTCTTCTCCGATCCCAGTCCTTCGCCTCAGCTATCGACCCATCCATGCTGATTGCGCGCTCGCAATCGAATCGACATAGCCCTCTCTGTCCAACGACTTACCTCTCAGAGCTGGTGTCTCCTCGCATACCTAATCTACCAACTTTCACCCCATCCGTGCTCACATCCTGCCCATTCGCATCTCGTTTCTGTATTCTGAGTATCCCATCTCCATCATCAACACAATGTCTCTTTTGATATCGCTGGCAACACTTCATATGACTAACGAGAATCTCTTGTAACGCCTGCTTGGTGGATACGTTAGTTCTCGGCTGTTCTATCTTCTGACACAACGCACCTCACCCATGTGACGTCGCACGCGATACGCAGCTGTTTTCTCTTGCTTCACTCGTGCGACACCGACACCTTGGAGCAAAGCACAGTCAACGGATGAAGGTACGAATCAGAGTCGACTATGGACGGTTTGGGAACGAGTTAGTCTGGGGTAAGCTCATTCCTTTCTCTTTCATCGTCTCGTACCTGACATGCTATCACCCTTTCCAGTCGTATCGATTTGATCCCGGGCCGCTCTCGGGCAGACTTCTAGAGGAGTTGTTTTACTGTGGCAAGTTCTTTCATCGTTTTTGGTTCCCGATCTCATTGGACTTCCATCTTCGCAGCGTAACATGGGAATCTGGCCATACGACTTCAAGGTGGGACAGTGATCCCTCAATCGACGAGACCGAATTGATGTTGTATCTCATGTTTGATTGGCGTAAGTACACATTTGTACCCTGTAGACTATCTTCACATGTCATTTGTACACTTCAGCTAGCCTCAAATAATATATTTTCGCTATTCTCAGTTTGAGCAAGTCCAGCAACCGGTCAGAGCGCGACCCGTTGCGCTCGGCGCTTGTTGCGAAGTGAAGGAAGAAATTCTGGCACGTGATTCATCACTCTGCTGGCGACGACTACATCCATCGACGAGGAGGCCTTTCCGTATCTCTAGACGCGTCCCTCTGCTTGTCATTCATCCCTCCTCTCTTTCTCTGGCTTTGCATCCAAGTGCATCACAACCTCTTCCAATAAGCGAGTCAAGACGGTTATGGGATGGATCAGATGAAGCACACGGCTAGCGAGGGGAGGGAGAGGTATCAGGAAACATCGTGTTCGCAGGTACGTCTAGCCAACTCTAGCTAGCCAGGAATGTGCTAATACATTGGCTCTCGCGCTCCGTTCGCGACTCCATTCTGCCATGACCACGATCGATCTCAACATCCTTCCCACGAACGGACCATTTGTTCGTTCTGCTTCGACTCAACAATTAGTGTCTTCTGCTCCTCGACATCTCGACATCGTATCCGTCTTGTCTCTTACCTCCGTCAAGACCTCCATTCTCTGTCGTTGCGCATTTGTTTCATCGCTTCTTCTCGAACCCAATCGACTGTCATGCTCTGGATTGAGCTGGGCACGTTGAGTCTCGATAATATCATTGTCCTCAGTCTGGCACGCCTCGCCCGTGATTTGGCCAGAGCTATAGGCTGCTTACTCCCCTGCTGGCAGAGTTGAGAGAGAGAGAACTTCTTAATTGGCAGCGGATGTATGGTATCTACAATATAGTTTCTCGGTCGCCTCGATGTGCTGTAGATAGCACGGTCATGACCGGTCTATGATTATGCAACCGGTCATCAAAAAACCGGTCTGGACCAGTCAGACCGGACTGCACAAACCGGTCTCTGGTCAGGACTGGACCACTGGTTGCCAGTCGCGAAAAAGTGGGCAACCGGCAACCGGTTTCGGTCTCCGGCCGCGCCTGCGGCGGGCTTATGGTCCGGTCTAGACCGGACTTCGGAACTCTACGAGTCATACTTGCCTCGAAAAAAACCCCAAAATCAGGTACTCATACCTGGGTACCTGCCTGTTTTCCCTACTAAAAACAGCAGGTACCTGGTCCAAGTACCTGTTTGGTCAGTGTTTTTTCCCAAAAGTGGATACTTGGTACTTGCCCCTTGCTTAGTAAGGAGGTACCTTGCCAGGTATACCTGCGGGTACCTGTTTTTTGCCTGGACTCGTGTTAAACCTTACAATTGTTAGAAACATTGTTGCACACTCACAAGGGCTGCATTGGCCTCGTCAGTGGTTTTGTACAAAGTATAGCAATCTCTAGTGCGCCGTAACGATCTCAGGAACCAGTTTTTCAACATACTAACAAAAAAATCAGCGTAACATTTGTACACATCTTTGCGTCGGAGTTGGCGGACCGTGAAATTCGGGTATTTTTTCGCGGAAATCGTATAGCCTATATCTAGTCAACCACTTGAGCTATCGAGCTCGTTTTTGTACCATTAGAATCTACTTGTCGTCTAGTTTCTGCAAATCTAAAAATCGTAGCGTAATTTGAAGTTTTGAAATTTGAGATCTCGGACCCTTACTTGACAGCAGATCGTCCATGGAGTTCGAACGAGCGCATCTAGAGCATTGGTGAAGGTCCCAGAATCTCGAGAGAGCCTTTGGACGGTCGCAAATTGACTGCCATGGTCGATCGGGTCTTTAGTGCGCCCTCTACGGCTGTAACAAGGAGAGAATCTGTAGATTTTTGTTCCTCAGGACGTGTATATTGCCCAAATGAACTCTGATATAGTCAAACGCGTATATAGGTAGCGTATATGTTTGATTCCATGATATAGAAACGTTGGACAATGCGCCAGGAGCTTTGAAACGCGCTCGGAAGCGTTCCGCTGGGCTTGTTACAGCCGTCGAGGGCGCACTAAAGACCCGATCGACCATGGCAGTCAATTTGCGACCGTCCAAAGGCTCTCTCGAGATTCCGGGACCTTCACCAATGCTCTAGATGCGCTCGTTAGTGATGTGAAATATGATATGATATGATATTTTCCCCAAATTTTGGAATACT
>KV428362.1:0-16487 GCA_001632355.1 Sistotremastrum suecicum HHB10207 ss-3 | reverse complement strand
GGAGTGCTTTTGTCTGATGAAAATTTTGGTGTCCGCTTGTATTCGTTTCCTGACAATTCCACCATCGCTAGAATGATCTGTGGGCGCTATTGCCAAGCTTAGCTTATATTTCGGACACGTTTGGCGATGAATAAACCCCTGCAAATCTTCTATTTTCGGAGACAACAAGTCGAGAAAATGGTCCGAAGAAATTACCTGATAGCGGTCGGTCCTGCGACTTATGAAAGCCGAGTAGTATTTATATTCGGTCAAACATAGCTGTAGGAGAGCAATAATGGCATGCACATGATGAGATTTACAAGGAAGAAAAATAATCGATAGCTTGAGTCAACGGGATCAAATTAGACGCTCGGCACAGCCCCGAGAATTCGTCCAAATCTGGGTGAAAGCGATAGGCGCCCAGCAGATCTCTGCGAAAATCAAAGCACCTCCTTGTGAATCAATTTGGCCCCAATCAGAAATAATAAATAATAACAGACGTGCTTGGCGCGTTCGACGGACGTGTCATCCGAGAGAGCACCGAAGAAATAGTGTACTAAAAGAGGAATGAGATGTGCCTGAAAGAGAAGTCGGATCAGCGTCAGAAGCATGTCAAGCTGATGAACGCACTGCACAGCTCGATCTCTCGTCGGGCCTTTAATCCTCGCCTCTCCTTGTCTCTTACCACCACCATCCTCTCGCCCTCTCTCTCTCTCAGTCCTCCCCGCCAGTCATCCGAAACTATGTCTGGGCCGCCGCCGCCGCCACCACCAGAACCGCAAGACATGACGGCGCCACATGCCGATCACGATAGATCCACGATCACTCTGATGACGAACCAGTTTGGCGCTCTGCTTGAAGCGGTGAAAGAACTGAATGCTACGATGGGCGCTCAAAAGACGACGATGGAGGGAGTAAAGAGCACCTTGCTTGAGCATGGCACGAAATTTGATGTCTTGATCAAAGACGCGTTGAAAAGTGAGCCATAGAGATTTCTGGAGTAAATCACTGAATATTTGAATGAAATAACAGACGATCAACCTTACGATGAGAAAGCGTTGGATGACGAATCCACGTGCCTTGCGCTATACGATATAGTGATGGCCAAGACGAAAGAAAAAGCTGAAGAATGGAACGGCACGATAGACGTGACACTAATCTTCGTACGTTCTCGTCCGACATCTAGCTTTGACAATGATGAATAATCAGATGTAGATCGCACTGTTCTCAGCTGTACTCACCGCGTTTCTCGTTCCGGCTACCCAAGCTCTCCTCCCCAATTCTTCCGACTCCGGAAATTCTACCAATTCAACGTCGAACTCCTCGCAAGCCCCTCATCTCCCTCCGAGATCCGCTGAGGCCGTTTGCGCATTATATTATTTATCCCTGATCACCGCTGTAAGTCGTTTGAGAAATAATCAATAGCCAACGCTCACCGTTTGACAGATCATCATAGCAGTGCTCTGCGCACTCGGCCGTCAATGGGTCCGAAAATTAACCACAAAACCCAAGCTGAACAGCTGGAGAGAGCGAACCCTCTGGCACATGCACCGCATGAAACGAGCCGAAGGCTGGCTTCGAGCACTCATGGAAGTGCTATACTGGTTCCTCCTCCTCTCAATCGGACTCTTCATGTCCGCAATCCTGTACCAACTCTGGAACCTGTCCAACTCCTTCGAAGAACGTGCGACTATCTTAGTTGCTACGTGGGCAGTGGGAGTTGTTCTAGTGTCAGGGGTTGCGGTGACGATGGTCGGGACTACGTATCATGCGGTGCGATACGAGGCTTCCGTTTTTGAGGGAGTTGTGAGTCGAGCGATTATTGGGGAGACTGATGTCGGTTTGGCGAAGGGCTTGAAAATCACTTATAGGAAATTGCGGAATTTGAGCTTGAAAGATTGGAGAAAGATTGGAGGGGAGTTGAGGAAGCGTGTGAAAAGTGGTTGGGAGAGGGTCACAAGAATGGTCGGGAGCAAAGGAGAGCTGAGTGAGTCGGACGATAGACTCAGCGACGCGTCGAGCGGTCAACCAAGTGAGCTATCACGGTGGATGCGTGCGAAACAAGCCCTACGGAATGGATTGGAGTGGGTGAAGATCTGCCGGATCAAGGTGAACCCGAACTCGAAAGATGAGTTGATGAACGCGTACCTCGAACTCATTGCAGACGCCAGTGATCCAGTCCTCCTCGAACGGGCAGCTGCTTCCTTCCGCTACAGAGACTGGGTGCGGTATGGAGACGGATCGATGGATCAGTTGGAGAAGGTATACAGTCGATTGACTGCGACGGACACGTCATTTCGCGTCAGAGAGACAGTGAACGCCCAGATTTCGCGTTTCAGTGCGTGGATTCCTGAGAGAAGGAACCAGATTGAGGAGAACAGGGAATACAGAGCACGAGAAGACACATGGGCGAGACTGGGAATTGAATATGACATGGGAGGATCGAAAGAAAGGAAAGAAACAGCGAAGAAAGAAGAAGAGGAGAAGCCCCGAGCAATTCAATTGACAAAATTCCTTCTCAGCCAACGGAAAGACAAAATCTCTCGCCGCTTCACTCCGACGTGGGAAAACTACGCGGACATTCTTGATCTACTCTCTCTCCCATTCGACAAATTCGTTGCCAAGTGTCTCTGCATAAACGACCACAACATCAACTTGGGAGATCACCGCTGGATCTTCGACTTATCTGTCAACCTTTGCGATGATCTCCTTTGGGCCGACAAATTCGATGACGTCACGCGCATCCTTTCTCATCTCGATCTGTTTTCCGCTGTCAAATCCTTCGTCCTCGACGGGAGATACGATGCCTCGTACGATCGCGTTCTCGAATTGATCATCGGTGATCGTAGGACCGAAGTTCTTCGCTTCCTCGCCAAATTCCTCTCAACTCTTCGTGATTGGTCCAATGTCGATTCTGGTGGGGCCTCTGCTGTCTTCCTGATCGCTGCTGGCTCTCCCCCTGAATTCCCCTCTGACCTCGATCTCTCCCCGATCATCGCGCACATCGCTCGACATCCGTCATGGGAGAATTGGCACCAAGCTAGCGACACCTCGATCGCATATCTCGGGCAGTGCAACGTCTCGGCTTTGTCAGACCCTGCTGGCGTCCATCACTTCCTTCAACAATGCGTTCATCTAGAATTGCATCCCCCTCCCTTCGCCTATCCTGATGAAATCCGGCGCGCCACCCAAGAAACTCGCGAAGCCGCTCTCACGCTCTTGCATCGTAAGTTTTCCTTCATCATGTCTCAAATCCACCTAATGTTGCCTCAGAATACGAAGCCTTCTTCACTTCCAATATCCCTCTCCCTCCTTCCCCTCCTCTTCAACATCAGACGAGACCATTTCATCAAACAGCCGAGATTCAGACCTTGGTTTCCCCCTTCTATCAGATTCTGCAGGACCCGACGAGGTAGTCCCACCTCTTCCTATCCACACTCTCGACGATCCTACTACTACTGTAATCACCCCATTTGACCTCAATCCCTCGGGCGACCCCTCTTCTGACCCTGCATCGTCATCCACGGTGCATCATGCTATTGACATGGCGAATACCGAGCTCTAGCGTTTGATCAAGTCACGATGTTCGCCATCGCAGTCTTCCCTGTCATCCTTTGCCATAGTCCTTGCCCGCATTGATCAGTTTACTTTCAACCAGAATTTCGACGCGACGCGATCCATGTCTTCGATGACACATTTCATTTTATTCCCGCTGTATTTGCCACTAGTCACTCTATGTGCCAGAAGAATTTCATACAAACCGAGAGAATTCCTATACTCTGCATTGTGCAATACCCAGAGAGATTTGTCAACAACAATAACCGGCACAATCTTTCAATAAAGTTGCTCGTATCCAGCACCGAACAAAGGTCTATAGGGACGTAGGTTTGGCCGAATCAAGACCTCGTGATTGGCAGGATGAGTGATTTCAGAAAAGGCGCAAAAAGAATTTGAACGCTCGGGTGCATGTAGCAATAGCCGTGGCCAGGATCCCAGTGTAGACTGAAGGATAAAGACCAAAAACGCCGTGGCGATTCAGCATTAGTTCCAGAAGCCAGGAACAGGATCCAAGGGCAGGAATCACATTCAAGCTGTGCTAGCAGAACTCAAACCCGAGAACCAGCTTTTGAATTAATGAGTATCCAGAAAGACGGTCACAGACGGATCGCCGCGAAGATTCATCTCGTGATGTTGGATCAGCGGGGCATACTCCTTGTCCCTCGAGTTTCGTGTAAGAGAGACTTTGTGGTTCAAGACACTCTCCAGTCTCAGATTTGGCGGGTGGACAATTCGATCAGTCTATTGCCGTAGAACACGAGGTACCTTCGCCGAGATTTCGACAGAGAATAAAGGCACGAGAGGATGTTAAGTCAATAGCACTAGGAGTAGCTTTGAGGCGACCATTTGAGAATTAAAGATGCCCGATGCCGGAGAAACGAGTATCTCGTTCGCCTCGAGAATTTTTGCCGGTCGAACACCTCGAAGTCATATTGCATATCTCGCAGTGATCTGAGCATGTGTGAAATAATCTTGATAGTCGCAGGTAGCCGTTGAAGTGACCCTTCGGAATCGAATAGAACCGAGAACAAGGGAGCGGGATAGGAGAGGACAGAGAAGCGCTACAAAAAGGGCGCGCTTGGTAGGAGACGCCAAAAGTCTCGCTGATACAATTCGTCAATTAGTTTCTAGACTCGCATTAGAACGACGACACGTACCGAGATGAGACTACGATTCTGAGACTCTGTCCCCCCTTATTGCCTCAAGCCATTCACTGCTCACTACCATCCTCAAAGATCGAGTCTCTCTGATAATCAACATCGAGCCCGTATTCAAGTTGTGCAGAGCATGAAAGGACGGTGCAGGGGTGTCAGATGACGTGGCAGCCGAACTTGAACGAAAAAGCAATGTCATTGAGTGGGATCCTGCCCGAACAAAACGATAGACGGTGACGATGGAGCCGAAGACATGGGAAGGAAATTTTTCGACTAGCTGAAGGGACAGACTCTGATGATGACGGGGCGTTGCTTACGTCATCTGAACCTTCCACTTCTCTTGCAGTCACTTCAATTCCTGCGGCTTTATCCAATGAACGATTCAAATGGAACGACATCCCAATCGTACGAGTCCATATGTAAGCCTGAGCGCAGTACCTGCTGATCATTTTATTCAGATCAATCGACGGTGTCTAGGATGTTCCTGACCAAGAATACACACGTCGATGGTAACACTACCGCGAGACACATATGCCCTGGGCGGATGGCATAGCATTCTCACTGCACATCCTCAGACTCGTCGTACACGGGTCCCTTCAGCTCCTCCCCGTCTTTCACGTATCCTGCTTGGTACGCGAAGCTACCATGTCCAACGATCGCGACGACGACAGTTCACGGCTACCTCCTCCTGTCCCCGTGGAGTTGCCCTTCTCCGTAGCACCCCCCGACGACCCCCCTTTTGACTTACAGCTCCTGAAGCAGACTATCACGGAGGTTTTCACAACCTTTCAACCTTTACAATCTAGCAACCAAGAGATGCTAGCGCCCACGTTCTTCTTCCTGTCACGACAATTCGAAACGCTCGTCTCAGCGGTTAACAACTTGAACACCACGATGATTGCGCAGACTATCACAGTCACCGATATGAAGCTGACAGTCGAAACTCAGAAGGAAATCGTGGAGCAAACAATCGAAAGTCAAAGGCAAACCACAGAACGGTTGCAAAAAACCCTGGACATCCATACATCCAAATTAAGTATCTTGGCGAGAGATGCTGAAAAAGTTAAGCTCAGCCATGATGAGTTCACGATACGTTCATTGCTCTAAACGATGTTATAGATGATCAGCCCTACGACGAAAAGCCTCTTGACGACGAGTCGACGACTAGGGCGCTCTATGAAATGGCAGTAGGGAAAACGAAAGAAAAAGCAGACAGATGGAACGGGAGAATAGATAATACTCTCATCTTCGTGAGTGACTTTTGTACATTCTCTCGATGTGCCGCGCTCAGTTTGACCAGGTTGCCCTGTTCTCGGCCGTCGTCACTGGATTTGCAGTCATGCAGACTCAGTTTATCTCCCCATCAGCGACCAATACCGACAACTCGAGCTCGAACTCCACTTCGTCCCCACCGCCTCTTCCAGCCTCTTCAGACCAATCGGTCTGTGCCCTCTATTACCTTTCTCTCATAACATCGGTGTGTGAGATCATGTAGTAGTAGTAGTTGTTTGTATTTGTAACCCGCGTTAAGCAAACGAGTGCTAAGTAGCGGGGGCCCGGTCGCAAGACCGGTCCTGGGAGTGTAGTCTAGGATTATACAGTTCTAATTTAGATGAGATTGTGAATTGGGGAATTGGAAAGTAATATGTTTTGTCGGCTTTGGAATTGGAAGTTGTGGTGTGGCTGTGTGAGATCATGTGATTCTGCACGAACATCGACGCTAAGAAATCAGCAGATATCAGTAGCCGTGCTTTGCGTTCTGGCCCGCGAATGGGTCCGCAAGTTGACTATCATGCCAGACCTATCGACCTGGAAAGAGCGGACCTTATGGCACGTCACGCGAGTAAAACGATCAGAAGGATGGATCATCACCGTGATGGAGATCATCTATCGATTTCTGCTTGTATCCATTGGGCTGTTCAGTGCCGGTCTTCTATACCAGTTGCGCAATCTTTCTATCTCCTTCGAACGAAATGCGCCGGTATTGGTGGCGACCTGGGGATTAGGGGTTGCCCTCGCATCGGCGGTCCTGTTTGGAATTGCTGCCACGATCTTGCATGGTGTTCGATATGAGGGTTCGGTGTTTGAAGGAGTTGTAAGCCGTGCCATTATTGGGGACATTGATGTCGGTTTGGCGAAGGGCTTGAAAGTCACTTATGGGAAGGTGCGAAATCTGAGCTTGAGAGACTGGAGAAAGATCGGTGGGATGCTGAGGAAACGTGTGAAAAGTGGTTGGGAGAGGGTCACAAGAAGGGTTGGGACTAACGGAGAGTTGATTGAGTGGGACCAGATATTCAGGGACGCGCAGCGTATTCAAGCAAAGCCGCCAGCGCGGTGGATGCGCGCGAAACAAGCCGTCCGGAAAGGAATCGAGTGGATGAGAACCTGGAGAATGAGAATAAACGTGAAGCGGGACTCACTGGATGAATTGATGAACGCGTACCTCGAACTGATCGCAGACGCCAGTGATCCAATCCTCCTCGAACGCGCAGCAGCCTCCTTCCGCTACAGAGACTGGGTGCAGTATGGAGATCGATCGATGGATCAATTGAAGAAGGTCCTCAGTCGATTGACAGCGACGGACACTTCATTTCGCGTGAGGGAGACAGTGAACGCGCAGATTTCGCGGTTCAGTGCATGGATCCCTGCGAGACGGAAGCAGATAGAGGAGAACAGGAAAGACAGAGCCATAGAAGATATATTGGCGAGAGGCGGAGATGAACTCTATATCGCACGATCGAAGGAAAGGGAAGAAGAAGCGAGGAAAGAAGAAGAGGAAGAGCGCCGAGCAATCGAATTGACGAAATTCCTCGTCAGCCAACGGAAGGACGACATCTCTCGCTTCTTCACTCCAACGTGGGAAAACTGCACTGACATCTTGGATCTCATTTCTCTCCCATTCGACAAATTTGTCGCCAAGTGTCTCTGCATAAACGACCACAGCAACAACTTGGGATATCACCGAGGGATCTTCTTTGGGTCTGTCCGTCATTGTAACGATCTCCTTGACGCTGACAAATCCGATGACGTCACGCGCATCGTTTCCCATCTCGATCTCTTCTCTGCAGTCAGATCATTCGTCCTCGCCGATTCCTACTTTCCTTTCTACGATCGTGTTCTCAAGTTGATCATCGGCGAACGCAGGACTGAAGTTCTTCACTTCCTCACTGGATTCCTCTCGACTGCTCGTGATTGGTCCAACGTCAATTCCGGCGGTGCATCTTCTGTCTTTGTGATCGCTGCTGGCTCTCCCTCTCAATTCCCTTTTGATCTCGACCTTTACTCTATCATCGCACACATCGGTCGACATCCTTCATGGTGGACTTGGCGCAAAGCTAGTGACACTTCGATTGCATATCTTAAGCAATGCGACATTTCGGCATTGTCAAATCCTGTTGGCGTCCATCATTTCCTCCATCAATGCGTTCACCTAGAATTGTCTTCCCCTCGGAGTAGTGGTAGGGGTGGAATCCAGCAAGCGAGCTCGAATACTCGCGACACCGCTCTAATACTCTTGGATCGTAAGTTCTCCCCTTCCCTTCTCCAAGCCATCTAACGTGCCTCAGGACACGAAGCTCTCTTTGCCCCCTTTACTATCCCTCGCCCTCCTTCCCCTCATCTCCCACCGTCTGACAACGCCATCTCCCTGAACGGTCAAAATCAGGACTCGGATTTTCCCCTTCTATCAGATCCCGACGCGGCCCCACCTGTTCCCATTATCACCCTCGACAATCCTACTGCTTCTATAATCCCCTCAATTGACCCCGATCATCCCGGACTTCCCCCCTCCTCCTCTGCATCGCCAGCTGACAACCATCATGTCATTAACATGACAGATCCTAGCCTATGATATCCAAGTATGTCTTATCGTACGTCTTCGGCGTCTTTTGAGCCCGTCCTTTTCATCTTCCACACCTGTATCCATAGACCAAAGCTCTGATCAATTATTTGATGCCCCTTCGTCTTCGATGTCATCACAAACTAGCGATCAGATCGCGACATTGTCACATTGTTTGCGGTCTGTCGCAGAATTAAATGATAACTCATGGACAGAGAGCTTCGGGCTGGGTCTCAGTGGCTTGTTGCTCCCGGTACACGTTCCATTATTGTGCGACTTATGATATGGGACACGCAATTATCCGTATACATTGACGCAGACTAAGAACTTTGAATCGGAACAATACCTAGCTCATCCATCACAGTCCGAGGCAACAGCGGTACGACGGTGGATTGAACTCGGTTGTATCCAGCATTGTGCCCGAGAAGACATAAGTTTAAGAAACCCGAGGCTTCGTATTTAGCAGTGCAAGGAGCACCACGAGAAGATACAGAACTTCGGGGCATCATCGGTCGAGCGAGGCGCGCCGAGTACGATTGCGATTGATGCGAAATCCAGTATTGATTCCGGACTGAGGATCAAGCGTTGATCGAAATCCAAGTCCGGCTCCAAGAAGATGCCGTTCGAGACAGGCGTGAGGGACTTGAACTGGTTTCGAGATGGTCGAGCAAAGCACATTTGGGAACGAGCATTTGGTTTGATGTGTCCTAGTTATCAGGCTGAGTGCTGAGGATAGAATTCGTGCCAGAGATGAGTCTCCGCAGAAATTCTAGGTCTGGGTGCTGTCTTCGTATTCTTTCGAGGTTTGTGAGGAAGCAGTTTTGCATTCGATGTTTAGCTCCCGAGTTCGGTATGTGCTCGAGTAGGCTTCTTTGAGAGGTTGATTAGCATACAAGACAGATCTTGGTTGAGGACATCTTGAAGGAGATGCGAGACATAGATGTATCATAAGAGTGGGACAGGCGGTAGATCGTGAATGAATGTCGCAAAAGCGAAGGTGGGGGACTGATATGACAGAATAATTGCGAGAGCAACGGCAGTGCGAGGTTTCCATTCGCCTTTAAGATGTCTGGACTTCGAACTGGAAGACACATTGAATTTATTGCGGCAGCCCGCGTGCAAGAATGAGGCTGCCTTGACTGACAGAGCCGTTCGAGCGCCTATTCGATGGGTAGAATGCCGAAAAGACGCGAGGACGGTTGAGGGACGCCGCAATGAGGATGGGAGCGTAAGAAGCGTCAGAAATCCTGCTGATACCGATGGTTTCTCAGTATCACGAGTTCTGGGCAGGATTTGGCACGTATACGTACCGAGATCACGACATGATTCTCTTAGCCCTCCCATAACCCAGATCTGCCCTTTCCGCTGCACTATCCATACCGACAAACCACTTAGCACGAATAAACGACGCTCCAGAGTCCAGAGTGCGCAATCTGGAACCATCGACATGGGAGATGGTTGTTGAGAGCAGTGTTGACGCAGCGACCGAATGGACAGTCAGAGCCACCCTGTGCGGGAACCGACGTACTAGCCGACTCAAGATGACAACGATTCGAAGATGAGTCATGAAGAGCCCTAAGAATATCTGAGAAGAAAGCAGATGGTGACGGACAAATTGAACTAACTCAAGAGAGGGGCCATCGATGAAACGGGGTTTGTGCTTCGACCTCGAGATCCATCATCATCAGAATCGAAAGAGAGATACTGTTGATGATATTTGCAGTACAGATGCGCTGGAGCGAGATTGCATATGGCTCAAAAGTTATATGACGGATGTAGACGTTTCTGACGAGCACCAGTCAGTAAGCCAGCTTTAGAGGGAGATGGACGGTTGATTCGAGAACCTTAAGTGAGCAAAATGACGAAGCATTACTAGGTGGTTATTATCTTGTGGACTCCGTCAAGAACACCGGCTTTCTGAGAGCAGGAAGCGCTGAGGCTCGACTAGAGAGAGATGAGAGCTGTTGCTTACGTCATCCAGAACGTCTCCTCTGCTGCCTTCAACGTGCAGCTCGATTCCATCTTCAGGGTGTAATCATATCCTGTCTTTGGATCTTCTGAGGCTCTAAGACGATTCTCGAGACGAGACAGTGATGGATTGGATCTCTCGATTGGGTGGTTGGTGAGTATGAATTTTTCGATCGTGCCACTTTGTTCAAGTTCGAGCTTATTGCCTACTGTCTCAACGATAATCTATCTAGATCGGACTGCGTCGCATAACTACTTTCTAAACCGCTTTTACTCGCTGCTACTCGTATAGATAGCTTCTACGCGTATGACTCCCTTCTTCACGATGCGCTGGCGACACCGAGACTCAACGACGTCGAGTATTCTCCTCCCCTGGCAACATACAATCGACGGGATTCAACGACTTTACCGACAATATGCTCAAAATTTATCATGATGTGACAGGAGCCATCAACGCTCTATGTTTCCCAATCGTCCTGTACCTCTTCCTGGACATGTGGCATAAGCAGCTGGTCAAGACTCTACGCCATCCTCTCATGTTCTCGAATCAAAGCTTTGGACCTGCCATCATGGATTTAGGATCCTCTACGAGTGTAGCCTGATTTGAATTAAGACCCTTACGGGGATAGCAGATGGCTGCATCCGCTTGATTCGACAATGCGATCTATTCGTTTCCTCCCGTATACGGCCATCAAAAGGAGCAAGCATTTCTTGAAGCTGTGCATATTGCTTCGACGTAGAATGTGCGAAATCGTGGGTCTTGAATGTGGACCATCGGTTTGAAGGAGAAAGACTAAGTGGTTTGGGAACAGGTGTGTTTTATTCTTGTCAATTGCGCAAAGACTCAGACTGATATACGATCGTACTTTCATAGTGCACCAGGAGGCTATTACACCAAGAGCTCTCAAGGACATGAGCAGCTAAATGAAACTGCGCCTTAACCTTGCTCTTTGAAGAGGAAACGCGTGTCTCCGAAACCTACGACTTCTTGTCCCAGCTTCAATCTTGGGCCCGATTAACGTCGATTGTGGACTTTTGTGGCCGAAATATACCTTGCTTTGATCCTCCCTCAGTCAATATAGATTTGTTCACAGTGTCTTCGACATCTTCCGGAAAACATTCTTGACATTCGATCCGAGCTCTAAGAATTTCCTGCCTTGCTTTCATCCACCACCGCGACGACTCAAATGAACGTAGACAGGGTTCGGTGCTCAACCCGAGACCTTCAGACCAGGAAGACTCCATCGCCGCGACCTCCCGCACCAAAATGTATCATTTCCCTTTCAAGTCTTCTTGATTCTTCGCCCTAATCATTTCCTTCCTTCCTGGCAAATGCCTAGTAGATGACCACATCTAACAACTTTCCGAGTCACGAATAATGAAAGTTGTGCAACTGTGGCAAAAGTGATGTGATGGCACCATCCAGGGACCACAGAAAGAACACGACGCCAATAATTGCAGAAATTTTCCAGGAGGCCGTCGCCTGATGCGCTGTTTGACTTAAAACTTTCAAAGACTCGGAGATATTTTTGAGTGACGAGAAGACAAAGCCAGAATTCAAGAGAACGATTTTTCAAAAATTTAAACCCGCGGCGACGGAAGCAGATTAGGCGCCTGCACAGCCTGAACACGAAGCGAACAGCGACAAGACCTCACTCAGTACGGTCGCACATTCCGAATGTCTCCTGGAGAATGGCCAAAAGCAAGCATGATCCAACAGACGACTGTGTCCGAAAGTGCGTCTCGCGAATTTGAATAATTGGAAGATGTGTCGATGACGTCACCGAATATTCAGCAGGTAACAGGACTTCCAAGAAAAAGAGAGACGCGCGCGAGATCGTTCCTAGAGGGCGATGCGGGTTGTGATTGATCTGATCAGGGTAAAGGGTACGAGATACAAAAGGCAGGTGCACGAACCGGACAGCCTCAGGCTCTCTCTCTCCTTCCCATCGACTCCCTTTCGGATTGGAACCGCGGCTCTCTCTCTTCTCACCACCATCTTCCGCCAGCTATGTCCGATTCTAATTCTTCAGAGCAGCCTCAGAAACCGAATGGCGATCCTGAGACGTCGGCAGCGACGTTGTCGACCAGCCAATTCGACAAGCTAATTGCTGTCGTCGAGAAACTGAATGTGACGATGGAAGGCCAGAAGTCTACTATGGAGAAGGTGGAGAGTACGTTAGTGGATCATGGAAAGAAGTTCGATATCTTGACGAGGGACGCGTTGAAGAGTGAGCTCGAACGAAAAGCTTCTGAAGCGACGCTAATATGTCGATGCAGACGATCAGCCGTATGATCAGAAGGATCTCGATGATGAGTCCACGTGTATGGCGCTTTATGATATGGTCATGGCAAAGACCAAAGAGAAAGCGGATGAATGGAAAGAAACGATGGAGGTGACACTGATCTTTGTGAGTCTTTTGGCGGCACATCCAGGAGCATTCAGTGAATCGGGATAGATTGCGTTATTTTCAGCGGTACTCACCGCCTTCCTCGTTCCTGCTACGCAAGCCCTCTTGCCAAACTCTGGTAATTCCGGAAATTCGACTTCATCTTCGTCACAGTCTCCTCCTCTCCCACCCCGATCTGCCGAAGCTGTGTGTGCATTCTATTATCTGTCATTGATAATCGCGGTGAGTGTTCATAAAAATGTAGCATCTTCCCGATTTAACTTACTTTGGTGCTAGATAATCATTGCGGTATTATGCGCACTCGGACGTCGCTGGGTGAGAAAACTCACGATCAAACCGAACGTCAAGACCTGGCGAGAGAAAATGTTATGGCACATTGATCGCATGCGTCGAGCTGAACACTGGCTCCAAAATCTTATGGAGGTCCTATATTCGATGCTACTCTCTTCCATTGGACTTTTCATGGCCGGACTCCTTTATCAACTTTGGAACCTCTCCGGGTCCTTCGAGGAACGACCACCAATTCTGCTCGCGGCCTGGGGGCTTGGAGTTGTCCTGGCCTCAGGTGTTGCCTTCACTATGGTCGCCACGACCTATCATGCTGTACGCTATGAGGCCTCGATTTTCGAAGGGCTTATCAGCAAGGTCGTTGTTGGACAGGCGCGTCGTGAAAGTAGTGGGAGTATCCGAAGGTGGCTTAGAAGCAGAGCGGCGAAGGGGAGGTTGTGGTTCGCAAAGTTGAAATTCAAAGAATCGTTGAGAGATGGATGGGCGCGGGAGAAACTCATCAGACCGGGAGATGTTCTAAAGAGGGGGAGTGGATGGATCCGAGAGATAAAGCTGAGGAGATTGCGGACGTCGTTTGCTGGGTGGCTCAAGAGCGTGAATGGGAAGAAGGTCGTCGCAAATATGAGCCTGCTGAAGAAAGTGCGACGTTGGATCCAAAGAAACCGAGTCTTGGTTGGATGGGCCTCCAGAGAGAACATGATCGCAACATACCTGGATCTGATCGCAGAAGCCAGCGATCCTTCTCTGTTGGATCGTGCAGTGGCTTCCTTGTCGTATCAAGACTGGGTGCAATACGGAGACGGATCAATGCATCAATTAGTGCAGGTTTATACGCGACTGACAGCGACTGACACCTCGTTCCGCGTGAAGGAAACGGTGAACGCGCAAATTTCTCGGTTCAGCGCGTGGATTGCTGAGAGGCGGAAGCAGATAGAGAAGAACAGGAAATGGAGAGCAGAAGAAGACAGACTGGCGAGAGGGGGAGATGAACGTTTCATCGCACGATCGAAGGAAAGGGCAGACGAAGCGAAGAAAGAAGACGAGGAAGAGCGCCGAGCAATTCAATTGACAGAATTCCTCGTCGGACAACGGAAAGACTACATCTCTCGCTTCCTCGATCCAACGTGGGAAAACTGCTCTGACATCTGTCACCTGCTTTCTCTCCCATTCGACGGATTCATCGCCAAGTGTCTCTGCATAAACGACCACAACATCAACTTGGGAAATCACCACAACATCTTCTATTACTCCGTCGAACATTGCTGTTACCTCTACAGCCAAGAATTCGATGACGTCATGCGCATCGTTTCTCATGTTGATCTCTTTTCCGCTGTCAGATCCTTCGTCCTCTCGTTCGCTCTCACTGATTCGTACTCGTACTCGTACGAGGATGTTCTCGAGGTGATCATCGGCGACCGCACTACCGAAGTTCTTCACTTCCTCTGTGAATTCCTCTCGACTCCGCGTGATTGGTCCTGTATAGATCCCAGTGGCGCATCTGCTGTCATTGTGATTGCTGCTGGCTCTCCTCCCCAATTCCCCCCTGACCTAGATCTCTCCCCCATCATCGCACACATCGCTCGACGTCGATCAGGGTGGAACTGGGGCGAAGTTAATGACACATTGATTGCCTATCTTGTGCGATGCGAAATCTCGGCGTTGTCAGAGCGTGTCGGAGTCCACGAGTTCCTTCAGAATTGCGTTGATCGGGATTCTCGTGACAAGTATGGATTCCCTTATGATGCCAGTGAGGAAACTCGCCATGCTGCTCGAACTCTCTTGGATCGTACGTTCCTTTGACGTCCCAAAACTCATCTGGTATAACATTTGACTAGAACATCGAGCGCTGTTCAATCCTCCATGTCCTCCGTCTCGCCATTCAGCATCCATAAACGACGCGGAAGATATACATGTACCTTGGCTCTTTGACCAGTCTCCCGATGTCCCAGATTCAAATTCCGACCAGTCCCACAGCTCTCACGATGTCCCCTCAACCTCTGAACCTGGTGACCCACCTGAGACGCATACCCCTCCCGTCGATATGCCATTGCCCCTAGCTGCAAATATTCGACTGCCAAGTGAAGATCACGAGCTCATTGACATGAGCGCGCCGTCGGAACCTGGCACTTGAGCCAGCTTTCCAGCCTCTGCGTCTTGCCGTTCAATTCGTGCGTACCAATACCTCTGATCTCCAGCGCGGGTCGGATGAATTTGGCTGCGCCAGCCAAGGATTTCAGAAGTCATCGTCGAGGGACTTGGAGTCAAGATATCTGGAATTCGTCCCATAGAATTACGGCTAAGAATGGGATGAATTCTGTTTCATGGCATTGAGTACTGTACACTGATGATTGCTTTGAATTTATAACCCGATACCCCATTTTTTTGTTCTCAAAGCCAGTACATCCTCAGCAGATCTTGATATCAGGTTCATAGAGACATCGAGAAAGCAGCCGCAGCCCGCATTTGTGTAGGTCATAATTTCACATTCGTTATAAGGTGCGTGCATGTGGGGCGAGCTCGAAGAAAATCCCTCAAAGCAATAAAAGCATCGAGGCATATTGATGAGCATAAATAGTTTCCCTGAGATAGAAGAAGTGGTGTTCCATGTCGCCTGAGAATTCGGTCTAGCTGCCAATCGCGATACTTGTTCTGACGCTATTGCGGAAATTGGGAGCTCTCGGAATGAGGAAGTCGAGACATATTGATCGGCGAAGCCGGAGAGGGAGAGGCAGGTGCACCATAGTATGAAAAGAGGACTGAATCGAGTGATCGTGGAAGCGAGGAAATGGGTTATTTGTGAGGCTGATTCAACTGAACGTCCGGTACCAGAGTGTCTGATAACACAATGACAATTAGATCAGATCGCAACGGAGTATTTTCTGACTTTTCAGCAAGTCTGATAACGAATGCCAGTGATTAGACTTTGAGATCCGCATTTGAAGCGAAGCGAAAGGACGCACCAGGAGCAGAACATGACTCTTCTCCCTTTTCCATCCTTAAGTTTTCACACCTCTTTCGACGCTATCCTCATCGATTCACGGGCAGCTCACATTCGCAATCCAGATCAGCGTAGTTCTAGGTCAGATCCGGGAGATATATCGGTGCTCTACAAACGGCGTGAGCGATCTCAAACCAGAAAACAAAAGGTAGGAAGTTAGATATCCAGACATGGAAGGGAGAAGTTGATCAGCGGAGACATGACTGAGGATGCCATAGGCGATACTCTTTGATATCGGCGGAGACTACGGATGAAGATACGTCGACGGCGCGGTCGTCAATCATTAGTCGTTG